>JAJJWW010003018.1:0-39627 GCA_023531295.1 Papaver armeniacum
GAAGCTAATAGTTTGTGTGAGACAAGCTATTCTCTGTCTTCTAAGAATGTTTCAATGATTGAAATCGAAAACCCTAACAACCTTTCTCATTTTGGTTACGTCTTTGTTATATCATTTCATTTTGTCTGAATTTCTGAAAACTCTCAAAAAAACATCATATTGCGATTACTTAGTTTTTGGTATTAGTTGTTAGAGTATTTCACACTCCCTGTGGGAACGACCTATACTTGCCATTGTCTACTAGTTAGACGCTGTGCACTTGCAGTACTATTTATTGTAGGTTTCCGAGCCTACCATCTTGTATACTTCAATGAGAATATAAAAAATTGAACAACTCTAGAACTAGTTTCATTTGAGTCATTTGAACTAGTTTTGATTGATATGAACAAGGTTGATATGAAAGTGTTCATATGGCTAATTTCGGTTAACTATTGTTGAGCCAACAAGGTGTATCTACGGTTACCCATATCTAAATAAAGTCCCTTTTCATTTGTGTGTAACAAGCTAATTTCGATCTTACGGTTGAAAGATATTAGCTTGAGCCTAATCAGGTTTTCAACTAATGGTGAATATTGAATACTTTGTTACCAATGTAACATTGATTGAAAACCCTGATTTGAAGACTATATAATTAAGAGAGAACTCCAAAGAACCGGGAAACCTAATCCCCACACCTCTTGTGTGATACTAGTTGCGACTAGAGTCGATTCTCCTTTAACCTAGGTTTTTCTAAAACCATTATAGGTTAACTACTTAAAGACTTCATTGATTTCCAAGCCATGCCCAACTATTTTCTCTCTAGTTGTGTGTTCGATCTTACCTGTTTTCTATCGTATTGAGTATTATCTTCTTTAAGATTTGCTCGAGATTTAATCTACGATAGGCAAGATAAAAAGTAGTCACAAACATCTTCGTCTCATCGTTTGTGATTCCACAATATCTTGTTTCGCTACTGTACACAGTAGAGTATTTCCAAGGTACGATAGAAGTAGGGTGTGTAGACTAGTCCCTAAGTAACACAATTTCCCACAATGATATGAGTCCTTCCATTGGGAAAGGACCCCTATTTATAGTTATTTCCTTAAATGAGAGTGTTAGGTGTGTGTCCTTTCCTATTTTCCTTATCTTACTACTGCCTCTCCTAATCGTATAACCGTACCTCGATTTTCTAGAAGATCTGTCCTCTTTAATCTTTGCACGTGTGTTCGGATCGTGGGGATAACTTGTTTGATAACACCTTCTTCAGATGAGGAGGACTCGATGCCTTCCCATCGGGTGGGGCACCGTTTCGTGCCTTCGTTCCTGGATACTGGGGAGGTCACGCTTCTCCTTGGTATTTTTGAGGTATCTACATTAAGTCCCCCGGTTGTTTGGGCGAGGCGTTAGCCTTTCAACAGATCTACCGCATCTCTCAAGTCGCCTACCTGTGACTCGCCTTTTGAATTTTACGAATTGCCTAGTCGGGTGTGTTCTCACCTCATCGCCCAGAAGGATGTTCTCTCCTTCGGAGTTACTCTTCTTCAGGTGTATGTACTCTCTTCATAGATTTCTTTGTCTTGCCCCTTGTCTCCGTTGTCTCTTGAGAACTTGCTCTCTGTAAGTCCCCTTGTCCCTATAACTCTTTAAGGCTTGCTCCTTGCAAGTCCCCTTGTCTCCGTTGTCTCTTGAGACTTGTGCTTCACAAGTCCCTTTGTCTCGAGTTAGGACCATCCTGGGAGGCTTTCGGACTTGTACGTTCCTTCAAGTCTCCGGTTCTTCCTAGCGACCCATGGACTTGTGTTTCACAAGTCATCTTGTCTTGGATTAGGACCGGGCCTTGCCGGCTTTCAGACTTGTATGTCGCTACAAGTCCCTTGAGGTGTCTTCCCAACTCGCTTCTTTACCGATTCAATGTTCTTTCTTAGCTTGAATTCTTCTTCAACCTTTGGCCCGTTTCACTGTTCTATTAGTACGGACCACAAAAGGGTTTTTTCCACAGGGGGTTCCTGCTAAGTCGCTGGAAGCATTCATTGTCCTATGACCGGTTGTCCAGCGGCCATATATTACCTTTATAAAATGTCAAAGCAATAGTGGCTTCATATAATGTTGTATTGTTCATCCACTCATTTACTTAGTGTTTACCTAGATTAAACACTTTGTGGCATCCACATTAATTGAGTCCCCGGCTATTTTATAAAGTGTTTAGTCTTTTGACCCGTCGCTTATATTAATTTGGAAATCTTCTCTCGAATGTTTCTTAGGGCTAGTAAGCCCCTAGGTATTGGCGGATGAATTTATCCGGCTTTACGCCGGTGGCGTGTAGACTCCTTTGAATAATCTATGATGTTACTCCTTTGAATGTTACTTTATATATTTAGTTAGAGATTACACCGGGACGATGCAGTAGTTATACACCCGAAGCTTCTGCTATCACACTCCTTACAAGAAGCAAATTGCATAAGCGTGGTATTTTCTTTGCTAACTTGTTCTATTGCAAGTCCGAGGCAAAGTGGTTGAGGCGGCTTCTCCTCCACCGACTTGTGGTTTGTTGTAAGTCCCCTTGTCAACGATCATATGACATAAGTTTTTTTAAACTACTCTATCAATTGTAATTCTTTGGAAGTTGTTGTCCCCACGGACTTGTCCGCTTTGTCATTTCTAACATGTATGCTCTTACTTTTGGACATCTTTCCTCATTATCCCTAGCATATTACAATGTCGCTTATGACTTTATTTTGTTGCTTGTATGATAGTGTTCTCATGTACTAGGTATTACTTAGTCCATTCGGGTGGCGGCATGCCATTACTTAACCAGTAGATAAATCTTCAAAACGGTTTCATCATTTGTTTAGAGGTTATAGACTTGCTCATCTTCGGCAGTTGTAGTATCAAATTTTCCCCTCTCAAGACTTGGCTATGGCGGACATGATCTGCTTCTTTAATCCATAGAGGTCAAGTATTAAAGGAGCTTCAGAAGCCATATTAAGGCGGCCTACCATGGCGCACCTTTAGTAAGACAGTTCTATACTTTTTTACACTGGGATAAGAGATGGTAGCAATGGGGTTGTGCCAAAAATATGCGATCGGCGCCTGCTCATTCATTTTTTTTTATTAACCTTGTAAGAACCATGGTAGTGGCTAATGACTCTTGTTTGAGAATTATAAGCGTCTTTGTATTTCATACTATGCGTATTTATCACAATTACTAAAACATCATCTTTATTTAGAATCCTGGGAAACCAATGTTTTTTGCATGTGGTCGGCTTTATCATTTTTCAAGTTTTATTCCAGATTTATCCGGCTTGTAATTCTTAAGGCACTTTTTAATGCATGATGCTTTCAACACCAAGTTCACTATACAAGGTAATTAATAGTCCATTGTTTCTGATATATGTATATATATAATCGTTTTTTTTTTCCGATGGCTCTTACGCTTTGAGTTGATGAATTTCGACCATTTCTTTTGATCGAAGTCTTAACAAGACGTTTTCTTAGAGTTGAAGGGCTTCTACCATTTCTTTCGTGAAAGGCGATGCCTTGGAGAAGATCCATTAAGGACTGTGTCCTGGCACAAATGATTCCTTCGCGACCCACGCGCTAGGTTTTGCAAGATAAGGTCTAGCGCTTAGAGAGCATTAAACGAATGCACAACTTCCTTGATTGATTTTGAACAATGCTTGGAAGAGATTCGTTTAAAGGTGGGGCGAGTGTGTCGATACTTTATATATGGCATATGTAGAATTTTCCAGTGGGCCCTTCGGAAAGGTAGAGCGTCATTTTTAGGGGAAGACGGAATTTCTCGAATGCACGCATATGAAGCGCTCAAAGGCGCCGTGGAAGTATGGCTTGGTGGGAGAAGAGATAGCCAAGTATGACATTCATATTGGTTGATCTCTAATTTTTTTTGTAAGTCGCATTTGACGGTTGTCATTATAAGTAGCTCTTCCTTTTGTCATGAGGCCACACTTTGTATTTCTTGTTATTGGTTTCTCCCGAATGTCTCGTGGTCACTAGTGTCGCAGATCGTGCGCCTCACCCTTATGGTAGGTGCTTTGCGTTTGAACATTTTGTGGGTGAAAATAAGCGTTGGAGGCTCCTTTGGCGGACGCCGATAAGGTGTTGCAAGGGGAGATTGAGAGTTTCACGCGTTTTCTCCTCATTTTTTTTAGATATCCCCATTACTGGTTAGAGGATTCTACTTGTGATGGTTACGTTCGGATGTTTTGTTAGTTGATACCTCGCAGACAGAGCGCTTATGGGAGCTCAAAGTTGTTCTTGCTACTTTTCCTTAGAGCTTATCTTGATGGCATATTTGTTGTTTTTTTTTATTATTATATATTCCTTCTTGGCAATGTAAAAGACTTCGGGTTATTTCTTTTATTTTTTAACATAGCTTTGGCGTGAGAGCCGCTTCTTAGAAAGGAAAGTGTTTGTCCTTCCCTCATTAATTTTTTTTTAGAGACTTGCTTTTGTATGGAGTTATGGCATAGGAGTCGCCTTTTTAGGGGGTACGGTTTCCACCTATATATATATATATATTTTTTGTTCTCTTGAGTTGCGCTCTTTTCAGCAAGTTCCCTAGCACGGTGTCTCTTCGACTCGCCTCTCTTCTCAGCCCATCTATAAAGTATTTGAGTAGCAATCCTGGCTGTCATTTTCGTTCTGGAGGTTTGCTCGTGTTGTAGATTGAGCGTCTCAAGCTCGTACCCAATACTTTACGGATCTCGTTTGATCATTTTGTGGATGAGCATAGGCGCTATCTGGTAGCGTGTGCTGATGATAAATTACGGGAGGTGGTTAAGAATGTTTTGCCATTGCCCTTATTGTTTTTGGAACGTCGGAGGCGGTGCTTAGAGCAAATGGATGTTGATTATGACTATTACATGCGAGTGTTTTTTTTTTCCGATGATGATTGTGGATGGGGCGCTTGTGGACGCCCAGGTCATGCTTAATGTATTACCTTATTACCTTAGTGGTATATTTGGCGGATTCATCTCCTTATTTTGCGCAAGGATGTTCTGTTTCCCTCGTGTTTCTTCTTTCATCATTTGTCGTGGGGGTATTAATAGATTTTCTTTTAGAGGCCAAGGCAATGGCGCTAGGCCGCGTTTATGGGAGCAAAGTGCTTTTTTTTTTTTTTTGACTTGCCCTTAAGAACTAAGATGATGGCGCTGGGGCCGCATTTATGGGAGCAGAAGCGCTTCCTTCCTATTTTTATTTTTTGACTTGCCTTAATAGATTATTCAATCACTCTCACCTCGCTCAAGGAGTATTTTAAACTCTCTAAACTCTGTTAGAGGAAGTAGTTTAGTTGTTTTCTCCTTCCCTGTTTCAAGAAGGCGACTTCCAGTCACTCATAGTCGGGAAGAAACTTTTGGCCACTCTTCTTCAAGGAGGACATTTTAGCTGCTCTTACCTCTCTTACGATTTTTTTATTTTTTATCAAGAGCTTAAGATCCACTTTTTTCTTTTTTGTTAAGGGCTTAAGAGACGCTTTAAGGGTTTAAGAGCCGCTTTCTAAGAAACATGTCATCGTTCAAGTTATTGAAGAATTCAGCTCCTGCTCTGGCCAAGTTATAAACTTTAACAAGTCTGCTGTCTATTTTAGCAAAAACATGAGTCCTTCATATTGTCAGACAATAAGTAATACTCTGCAAGTGAAACAGCTAGCTCTTAATGAAGAGAAGTACTTAGGACTGCCATTCTTTATTGGCAGGAATAAGAAGATTCCTTTCTCTGTTCTTAACTCTAAGATGGAAGCTAGACTTACAAGATGGAGATCCACAAATATGTCTGAAGCAGCAAGGTCAGTGATGATTAAAAATGTCACAAATGCAATCCCTGTGCATCACATGCTAAGCTTCAAGCTCCCTGATTCAACTATCAAACAAATTAATTCTACTCAACAAAAGTTTTGGAGGAAAAAGAAAACAAACAAAGGCAGGCAGCTTATTACATGGAAAAGTGTTAACACTCCAAAAGAAGAAGGTGGTTTAGGATTTAGAGATCTTCATCTCTTTAACAGATCTCTTTTAGCCAAATCCTCATGGAGAATATGCACTGATCAAACCTCAATCTGTGCAAAATCTCTACAAGCTAAGTATTTTCCTGATGGACAGATTTTTGATTTGAAGAAGAAATCTAATACTACTTGGTCCTGGACAAGTATTAGTTCTGAACTGGAATTCATTCACAAGTATAGTTTTTGGTCTCTTGGTAATGGGCATAAGGTTCTAATATGGAAACACAAGTGGGTGCAGGGTTTACAAGATCCTCCAACTCCTAGAGGTGGATCCACCAGTCATATTCATTACAAGTATGTCCATCAGCTGTTTACTTCTGATAACTGTTCTTGGAATGTAGATTTAGTTCTTTCTCTATTTGAAGATCAAACAGCCAGATTGATTCTCAACATATCTATATTTCCAAGTTATGAAGACAAAATGGTTTGGACCTTGGAGAAAAATGGATTATTCTCAGTTAAGTCAGCTTATAGGAGAATGTTTGAAGAAAAAAATGCAACTCAGGTAGTGGATGAAGGCATGAAAAGGGTTTATAAAAAATTGTGGAAGCTACCTCTTCTTCATAGAATCAATCAGTTCTTGTGGAAGTGTGTGAAAGATGTACTTCCTACCAAAGACAAACTGTTTTATGCTATTCAAGATGGAGATTATACTTGTCCTTTCTGCAATCAAGTTTATGAGACTTCTTCACATTGCATACTGGATTTCTCCCTGGTAAAAATGGTTTGGTTTACAGTACTGGGTCTTCACATTCAGCCTAATCCTATCCTCAAGGATTGGATATACTCTCACTTTTCAAATCTGCAAGCTGGTCATATAGATGAAGGAGTAATATGCATAATATCAATTGTAGCATGGTGCATTTGGATGCAGAGATGTAATAAAGTTTTCAAAGGGATCTCATGTTCTCCAGATATCATTATTCAGAGATGCAGGAAATACATCTCAGAATTCACTGAAATGTCTAATAGACGCACTGTTAGCTCAACTAGACAAATTAGAACCAATTTGCATTGGTCTCCCCCTCCAAGGGGATTTCTTACTATTAATTCTGATGGTTCTTTTTTAAATAATAGTGGTGGAATTGGTCTAATTATCCGTGACTTTGCAGGTACTCATAAAGGATCAAAATGCATCCATCTAGCTGCTGCTTCGAGTCCAGAGCATGCGGAGTGTAAGGGATTATGGGAGGCGATTTTATGGGCAAAAGAGTTGGAATTGCGGAAAGTACGTTTTGAACTTGACTCCCAGCTGGTGGTATAAGCAGTTAATAATGATCAATGCAATTGCGATTGGCGTATTCACAATTTACTTAAAGATGTTAAAAATTTTCTTAAGGTCTTTAGTTCCTGGCAATGTGTTTATGTGCCAAAGGAAAAGAATAAGTTAGCAGACGCTTTATCTAAGTTAGCAAGAATTGATAAGCTGAACAATGTTTGGTTATTAACTCTCCCTAGTATAATTGTTGTTCAACTAGCGGAGGAAGCAAGTTATGTAACTCTATAAGCTTCAATATATCTTTTTTTCCATTTTAAAAAAAAAAAAAAAAAAAAAAAAAAAACCTAGAAACACTTTCCAGAAATACTCTTGTTGGAAAGTTAAAGATTTTTGATCTTGAACTGAGTAAAAGAGAAAAACTTTGCATGTCCTGCAATCCTATTGCTACATCCAACGTAAAGTCTCTATGTCCAGAATGGATTGATACAAAGGATGAGAATTGCTTTAATTCAACTCTTTCACTGTTTGTACAATAGTTAAATAAAACTCTAAGACAGAGAAAAAGTGAAAAGACGAGGGTACTCCAATACACCACAATCTTTTAATTATCCACCTATAAGTCCTCTACCGAAAGTGATTATCTTTAGACTGAGTCGAGACAATACAACAAATCGGTTCACACTTCGTGTGATAGTCTATGGATACGAGATCGTGACAATACGACAACAAGATAACTTGTGTGATTGACTATAAATACAAGATCGAGACAATACAACAACGGGATCCAATATGCTTTCTACTCCTTTTCTATAGTCTGGCATTGTTAACTTGTTTAATGAACAAATAAAAGGATGTATGATGATATGAATATGTTGATCAGAAAACAAACACCCATGCCGTACACATCATATTCGGAAGACAATGTTGAGTTTCACATTTTCGTTGATTATGTCATTACCGAAAATCACATTTTAAGAGATAAAATCAATCATCTCTCAGATAAGGATACTGTTAAAGATCCTTTGATAAAAACCATATCACATGGGAAGTTTTTGCTTCAGGAGAAACTTGAGTATCATGAACAAAATGATAAGATATTGACAGTTCGTATTGAATCAGGCTCAAGAAGAATTTTGAAAGTTTCAACTTCTTGAAACCGGATCTAGGTTATCTAAAACTCTCACGAAAATCAGAAAAATTGACAATGAATTAACAACCTTGTGTAAAATATCACTCTGCTAACTTTCAAAATCTGAGATAAGCAGTTTAGGTTTATCCACTGACTGTAATGGTCAAGATAAAATTGTTTTAAAACATGATCCATCAACCATTGCTCATACTAAAAAAAAATAGTATGTTACAAGCAACTATCATACTGCTCCTGCTGTAGCAAAAATGGTCATTCTTCTAAATAGTGTAAAAATCGGATTGAAGAAAAAAAAATCAGTAAGTTCAAATACTCATTGAATTTTGTTATTGACCGGGCGTGTAGTCTTACCGATTTCAAGAAACAATGATATCATATATATAATTTCTTCAAGATCAGTCTAGGCAAAAAGGAAAGTTTCTGGGATATCATCTGTATAACTCTGATCAATCTCAACGATCAGAGTATACGAAAAGTAGTAAGAATCAATCTCTAAGTAATTCCTCTAAGCATCAAATAATGGAAAATCATCATAGAAGTCACGCTTTGGTGAGAGATCAAGGGTACAATGACTAACACAAACATGTTTTTGCAAGAATGAGTTTCTCAAGGAAACCATATCAATAATGATCAAAATGTGGAAGCTGGGAAACAAGCTTATGAAATCAAACCAAAGAGGAAAATTTTCAGTCAGGGCAATTTACTTAAAAGAGCAATATTAACAATGTTAGAAGTTCCTATTTTCTATAATTAAGCGACTCAAGACTCACTCTAACCTATATATGTAGCCTTGTTGGTGCGAACTTCCTCATGTTGTGCTCAATATTCAAATAAGTGAGGAAACTCTTGAAGAACACACAAAAAAAAAAATGCAATATTTTTAGATTTTCTCAAAGTTCAATAATATTGGAATTTATCGTGAGAATACTGAGAAATAATTTGTCTTCCTAAGTTTAGTAATATTAATATTCATATAATATTACATGTCTAAGTTATGAAAGAATAAAAACATTCATAATAAATATATTGCAAGATTCCTAATACATTTACCGTCACTCCTGAAAAGTCTATTTTTTCGGTGATCTTGAGTGATTTTATTTTTGTTTTCCGGTTCTTATTTTACCCCTGTTTAACTATCAAACAATAATACTAGATTATATATAGAACTTCAAAAACTTGACCAAAAAGTTTTTGTCTTGATATAAAAAGTTCTTGAACAATGTTCAAACTTCTAAAGAATAAAATATTTTGTTCAAGATGGGTGAAGCTTCAACTATAGATAATGAGTCCCTGTTGCAAAAGCTTGAAACATAAGGTAACAAAAATCATGTGTTATTTCTCAGAAAAACATAAGAGAAATTACATCTCTCTTGAACAACTTAATGCTTCTGCAAACAATAAGAAATGATTTGAATCCAAGTTTTTGAAGATGATTGTAAAATTGAATCTTTCGAAACAAAAATTCAACTTTCTAAAGAAAAACAAGAACATCAAAAGAAGCACTAAAGAAGAATCCGTGAACAAGCAGAGTGCATCAAAAGATTGAGAAGAATTTTTCTTGTACAATCTTTATAAAAATATACTAATCAATTTTTGATTAGATATCAATATTTGTCTAAAGATTACTTGAACTATAAATAAACTTTATGATAATTTTTTATTCATGAATTCTTGTGTCATTCTTTTGATTATTATGATTGCAATACCTGTTATGATTTTCAAATCCATTTGTGTTGCTTTCGGTATATTAAACAAACTATGGATTTATAAGTTCATACTGAAGCACTCTAGTTAACCTAGTATATTTGGGTGTCATATGGATTTTTAAGATGGAAACCGCATCCAGTCTAAAAATTATTGATTTTTTAAGAATGTATCATGCCCAACCCAATAAAATTGGATTAGGTCGGCGGAATGGGTGAATTTTCCTCAACCCTATCCATACACTAGGGGTCCGTTTGTCACACTAAAAATGGTAACATGCAAGATTGGTCAACATTGTAGTTGGAGGGTGTAGTACATGGACGAATTCAATGCAAGCCAAAATGTGAGTATTCAATATAGTCCTTTGGAATAGTATAAATTAAATGTAATTATGTCCACACCAAACACCATACATCTGAATACGTCGATTGAGTCTGAAAAAGTGGGGGTCTAACAACCAAACCAATATTTCGTTTAGGCAATCTGTATGGACAAACTCCAATATAATTCCAAGAGAATCGACTAGACAGTCAGACTCAATCAATGGAAATATATCCAAGAGTTGTATCTCTATTTCTCAATGTAATCAGCAAATCAAATCGATAGAATCCGTGACCCTGATTATTATGAGAAACAACTTGAACGGTACCAAAGACCAATGTTCAAGTGTCAATCAATTTATATCAACAACCAAAGGTTGGATTATATAATTGATTGAACTACGCACAACCTGTGATATTTCAATTATATAAACAAATATAATGCGGAAAAGAAATAACACAGACACCAGAAGTTTTGTTAACGAGGAAACCGCAAATGCAGAAAAATCCCGGGACCTAGTCCAGATTTGAACACCACACTGTATTAAGCTGCTACAGACACTAGCCTACTGTAAGTTAACTTTGGACTGGAATGTAGTTGATCCCTAATAAATCTCACACTGATCAAGGTACAGTCGCGTTCCTTACGCCTCTAAATCCCAACAAGACTCTACGCACTTGATTCCCTTAGCTGATCTCACCCACAATAGATTATATCCACGATTTGCAAAAGATTGTATTCATTATTTTATAAATGTATTAGCTCATGAACAAACCAATTTTAGAACATAACCCACTCAAGTATGCAAACGGGTACGCATATACCTAAATAGCCGGACTTGGTCTGGGTTCGCCAGTATGCGAGCTGTACGCATACTGTCGTACACCACCAAACTCAGTTGAATTCCTGGACTTGAACTTACGCCGGTACGCATACGGGTATGCATACTAAGTTCCCGGACTTCAACTAACCAATCAGTATGCATATGGGTATGCATACTTTGGTTCCTAAACTTGGAATAACTTGCAACAGTTAGCATACAAGTACGCATACTCTGTTATATCCAATTAATGGTTAACTGTTCTAAACTCCCATTTCAATAATTGAAACATTTTTAGAAGACGGGAATAGATGTCTCACACAAACTATTAGCTTCAAAGAAATTTTCAAGTGATCGAATGATCAATTCGAAACATTCCGAGTCTACACTAAATGACTGTCTCACACAAATCGTATAAGATGTTACCAGGCGATTTTCACATGATCATCTTTTGACTTTCGTCAAGAATATAAGTTGAACTTGGTTAAAGCGAAAGCTTACCAACACATATTTCGAGAAATATGTAAGCAAGTTAAACTCAGCTCGAAATATCAGATGTGTATAATCGAAGTCTATATAGTTATACGACTTTTGTCTCAAATAGGAGATAGAGTAGTTAGACTTTTGAGTGATAGATGAGTTCAAGTCTCCACATACCTTTTGTTGATGAATCTCCACAAGATCCCCTTAGTAATTCTTCGTCTTCAATCGATGAACGCCGTGAAGTCTAATGCTCAACTACATATTCTATCCTAATCCGAGATTTAGCTATAAGTAGACTAGAAATCAGGACTTATAGTTTTGGCAACTAAACTTGACAAACAAGCTTGAGATAGCAACCCTTGCGAGTTCGACTGAGCAGTGTTCTAACAATCTCCCCCTTTGTAAATTTTAGTGACAAAACTATCAATACATATGGATTACAAAATAAATAAATTTGTAGCTTCTCATCTAAATGCTTGATTTCCTTGGTTCTTCAACATTACTCGAAATCTTCGTTACTTCCAAGTACTCCAGTGCTTCTGAACGTGTTCAACTCAGCATCATAGTCGTTGAAGATCCGTAGCCATAACAATAAGAAAATAGTAGCTCTCAATCATAGTCCAATTGCGTCACAACTTTGACAACAATATTATGGTGATATGTATCACTCTCCCTTAGTCAATGCTTCATCTCACAATGAAAACTACTCCTCCTTACATAATGATCTGTAAACCATATGTATGTGTAGTGTGAACTACACAATAATTCTCCCCCTTTTTGTCAATATAAATTGGCAAAGGTACGAAAACTAGCGGGATCATAATGAAATTATCATAGAAATACTTCATGACTAAAAGAGAACATATCAACTTTGTTTCGATGATTTCACATAGTCGAAACTTAGTGTATTCATCAAGGAGTTTATAAACATACAAGACAACTCCTACAATATTCCACAACCGCACTCCCCACAAAGATTTGGCAATTAAGTACAAGTTCAATTAAGAACTCTTCCCCATAAAATGTCATTCCCGAAAGAACAACAAGAGCGACCTTACTTTTACAAGAAAAGAAGGATTTCTTTGGACATTAACAAATTACATGAAACATGAATTTGTGTCCAGAAAACTCAATTAAATTAACCACAAGAGAACCCTTGATTAATTTAATCGGAAATGCTCGACAAAAGAGAACTTACGGAGCCGCACAATACTTACACATAGAAGTAGATATGGGAAAGATCAATACCGCGGAATATACAAAGATTCATTCTATTTTCATCAATATTTGCATAATGATACCATAGACTTAATCTTTGTTATCAACAGTTCATTCTATTTTCCATCAATACTTGCATAATGACATATAATAGACTTAACTTTTGACATATATGGGACAACCATAGTTCATGGACGCAAACACACATATCCCATAACTTTATTTGCAATATATACAACCAATAAAGATTAATAATGCAAAATCATCTTCCAGATAAACTTTAGAATTTAAATAAATAAATCTAAAAACATTGCAAGATGAAAATCGTTGGCAATAGCTATGTGTACCCACAATAATTACTATTCCAAACCCTAGTTGTCCTTCTTAAAACACAAGAATAAATTCTCATAAGAAGTTTCCTAGACATTAAGACCTTTGAAAAATTCTTTATCGTCCCCGAACTCCTTGTCGTCAACAGCCATTGGAACATAAGGTTCATGAAGAAAGGAGTCAATTTCAACAAACCTTCTTGACTGATGCCGAACCAGGGCCTTCTCAATTTCAAGAGTCCTAAAAACAATAGCCTTTATTTTTTGTATCGCCTTTCTTGTTTCCTTTAACTCTTCAAGAACGCCAGAAAACTTTTGAAGATTTGAAGGGACAACCCTTGGTTTCCTCACATTCCTTATTTTTTTTTCAAGGAAGAGGGTACCGGAGAGTTATCTTTTTCCTTTATGATTGATGGCTTAACAATCATATTAACCTCTTTTCTATACAAATATGGTTTTAAGAGAGAAATTCAAAAAGCAAGCTCTACAAGCAAACTTGTGAGAAAAAGAGTTTTTCAAGGAAGTAAAAGGAATGTAGGGTTACGGAACCTTTATACAAAGTAAAGAGATTCACGTACTGATGGTTGTCGTAAGTGCAATCAAATTAATAATCTTATTTCCACACAATTAACTGGTAATATAATGGAAGTAAGGATCGTTCCCACGAAGAGCAGTTAGTTTTAGTTGTCAAAGTGTCACAAAAGGGGGGTTTTGTTTTAGATTTTAAACAAAATAAATAATCAAAGCAAATAAAGTTGAATTGTAATAAATAAAGATAGATATGATATATGAATCCTTCTTCGTTAATAAACTGTCAATGAGTTATTATAGTTGCCTACTCGTCGTTAATCATAGATTATCACCAACCGTGGAATAACAGCTAGCTCAGTGTTGTTCCCTAAATTCCTTTTATCACTGAGTCCGGAAGCTCTCCAATACCAGATTCTATTCGTCCAAACCACCTAGTAGTAGCTCACTCAAGGTATAATTTGGTCGAATGCTTTATCTTTTGTGAATTTATAGGTTGATCCTAGTAGTTAGACTCTGAGCTCAAGGTCCACTTTATAGTGTTATTTATACCCACAATCGCTCTACAGAATCCCTCTGTAAGGTCTCGTATTCTCTACTTGTGTAAAAGTTATTCGACGATTACTTATCTCCTAACTCAATACTTGATGAGTGCCAAATATTGCATATTTCTACATCTATTTATTGGCATTTAGCTCATCTTTTGTGTTCAGAAATCAGATATTATCCCAGATTCTGTATTTTCTTTGTTTTCAAGAATAAATATTTGTACTAATTAATTCTGTGTTTTTAGGTAGTAAATAAAGCTCGGAGAAATTAAGTAGCCAAAAGAGCAAAGAATTGGAGACGAGCGTCTATGGAGCAGAAAGCCAAAGCCCGCGCGCGCATCAGTGCAACCCAACAAGAAGCAATCCATCTACAAGACATAGGCTTGGCAGTCCAAGACCCGGCCCATAACTCGAGTCCACACCCGATTCATTCTGAGCCGTAAAGATCTCACCCAGCCGCATCCAACGCTCGATCCTTCAGGCACATCAACTCTCGCGCTCCGCTTCACATCGAAGTCACCTATATCCCTTCACCCAAAACAAACACTCCCGAGCTCCATTTCTCTTTTCTTTCTCCCGACAAAACAGAGAAACCCATTTTCTCTTCCCCCGACCATACCATGGCAGAGCAGAGCCATCACCACCATCACCAGTTTCTTCTCCCGACAGCAGCAGCAACGCGGCCACCATCTCCGCCTCCTAGTTTTACCTATCTCTTTCTTAGTTTCTCTCATAACCCTAGAAGCTAGGTTTGAGATAGATAGAATTAGGGTTTGTCAACAGGAGGGAACAAAGACTTGCATAGCCGAATTAGCAGAGGGAAACACTCAATTCAGATGTTTTGGTGAGTGGGTCTCTCTTGGTTTTGTTGAATTGAAACTCTTGTGAGAGATTTTTGTATAAATAGGAATGAGCAGAGTATGTGAATGTTATGCCTGGATTAGCCAGAGCACCAAGCTTAGTGTAATTTGTGTTTTAATTGTTTCCATTATGTTCTAAGTTTCCTTGCTAGGGTGTTGATGAAACCCCTAGTTTATATGCTAAGATATTCAGTATTCATGTTGTTCTTGATATGCTTAAACTGTGTTAGGATTACTAATTAGCTAATGAATCAAATAATCATGTGATAGGTTGTACTGTAAGAAGACATCCTATACTAGGGGAGAATTAGTGATTTAGTTAACCAAAAATCCACCTGAGGCCTTCAAGGGAAGGTTCAAGACACAATAAGAAACGGTTGTGCCTTAGCTTAGAACTAGAGGGTTGATTCAATCACCCTAGTACTCTCAATAACCTATTTACTTTCTGTTTTTGCAACTTAGAATTATAACCAAAACAATTCAGTCGTATCGACAAACAACATTTGTGTTACTTTCCTTGAAATTAGTTTAGTAAGCTTTAGATAATTCACACACACTCCATTTCCCTGTGGATCGACTTGTACTTTCCACGCCTCCAACAGGCGCTGTGCACTTGCAGTATTACATGTAGGCACACACTTCTAAAAGCCTACCAATACTAGCAATAGATTAAATCAACAAATCAATTTAGTTGGCCACCTAAACAATCTATCAACCAATCATAAATATTCGTTATAATATAAACAAACGATAATTATATGAAGAACTTCAAAGTAGATTAATATAATAACTCAAATCTTATTTACAACTTAGAATTCATCCTCAATGAATAGGTGTTTGGCTACTCATGGATGTAGAAACATCCATGATATACATATGAGAAAAGATAAGAGATATCGTTACGATTGAAGAACCGCTCCGAAACCCTAGCTTTCACTCTATGTGATGTTTGTTCTCTCCAAGCCTTAAAATTTTGTGATCCCTTGATGATGTATCATTCATGACCTAATACCTATTTTTATAGGTTTACATTGCTTGGCCTTCAAGTATTTAGTTCGGTTCAAGAACCCGACCCGAAAGTACGAAATAACGACCCCAAACGTGACCTTAGGCCTTCCAATGTATGCGTACCTGTATGCATACTTAAATTTCGGTTAAAATCCAGGGGAAATAAGTACGCATACCCGTACACATGCTGAAAATTCGTTCTAAGGTATGCGTACACATTTGCATACTTGCTTGTCTTCGGTATTGGATAAAAAATTTGTTTTGGTCACAACTTCTTCGTCCGAACTTGGAATGACCTAATTCTTTTGCATTATTTTCCTATTTAAATTCTCTTCAAGATGGTGATGACAAATCCTTAATTTGAATGAGTTAATCTTGGTCTTTGGCCCATCTCTTGATTTTGAGCGTTTTGCTCCTTTTCGTCGCACTTCTTCCACTTCTCTTGGACTTAGGCATTTGGATACTTGGAATACTTCTCTTGCTAGCTCTTTTTAACACTTTGTAGCTCCTTTTTGGATAATTCACCTAATAGAGGCAAATAAGATAAACAAGAGTAATAATACGAAAATATGCAAGAATAATAGCTAAAACAAGTATGGAATGGACACTAAAATCATATGAATTATGCAATTATCACATACGCACAACTCTCAACCCTAAAGAAGGTAGAATTGTCGATTTTAACCCTCTTTTAATGAATCAAAACATGGAAACCTCTTTTCAATATCAATCTAACATATGAAAAGATCAACCAAAATAAAAATAATAAAAAAAAAAACTTTTTCTTTTTCTTAAGGCCTGAAAGTGCTAAACTCTTGTCTTTGGGATCAGGCACCTGAGACAAGATGCACAGCCAACACAATTAAGTTGTGTTGGGTGAACAATAATCTGTCCACCATGACCTTTCTGAAAAGAGTTCCTAAAGTCCTCTTTCATAGAATGTTTAGACCAAGTTTTTTTTTTTTTTTTTTCTATAGTGGTCTAACTTTTTCTTTATAAATTAACTTCTTTGGAGAAGAGTTGAGTTTACATACCTCAGACGACTTCTGAACAAGTTTGAGCTTGTTTGTTAATCGATTTGCTCTCCGTTGAAGTTTCTTGACATATATTACTTTATGCTTATATTTGAAACAACTAGAGAGTTCGTGACCCTTAATAGTACAGTAAGAACATGTCAACGTGGAGGATGGTTCAGACACCATAGCGGAGCAAGCTGCTAGAAAAATTGTAGTAACTGAAACATTAGAAATAGAATTTCCAGTAGACAGGGAAAAATCCGTTTTATCCTCCAAAATAGTCGAAGAAGTTTCCCCAGGAAAAATATCAAAATTGATGTGAGTATTGCTACAATTATCAAAATCAATATTTTCAGCAAGGAGCGCAACACTTCATTTTTCATCTTCATTTGAATCATAGTGATCAGACATTTCATCAAGAGTTGCAACAAGACCTTTGTTTCCAGTGTATTTTCTACGATTTGGACACTCATTGGCAAAATGACCAAAACCTTTACACTTGAAGCACTAAGGCATATCCTCATCATCAATATCGACTGTATCCCTATTTTTAGGAGGAACCCGGTCAAGAGGATTAATTGATGATCTAGGCTTATCTCTGACGAACTGTTTACTTCTCTTCAAAAGAAGATCTTTAAACTGTCTTGTGATCAGAGAGACTGAGTTATCAAGATCTTCATCTGACGAATCAGTCTCAATAAGATCATCTACAGAGTTGCTAACACATTTACTTTTGTCAAGCAATCTTGTGTTCTTTTGTGATTTGAAAGCAATATCCTTTGCATATTTGGATGTATGCTCGTGATCAAATATCTTTAACTTCCCAACCAGAGTATTTTTGGATAGAGCATTAAGGTTATTTCCTTCAATGATGGCATGCTTCTTAGAATCGTATTTGGCTGGCAACGATCTGAGAATTTTCATCACAATGTCCTTTTCAGGAATAGTCTTACCCAATGCAAAAGATGCATTAACAATTTCAGACACTTTGTGATTAAACTCATCAAATAAATCATCATCAACCGTGTGAAGGTTTTCACAATCAGAATTTAGGTTTTGAAGCCTAGCTTTTTTCTCAGAGGAATTTCCTTCGAATACCATTTCTAAGATATCCCAGGCTTCTTTAGACTTAGTGCACGTACTCACATGGTGCTGAACATCTGAGGTAATGGCATGGATGATAACATTTAATCCGTCAGAATTTTGCTTTGTGGAAAGAATCTCGACAGCATCATAATCACCAATATCCTTTGGAACAATTACATCGCCTTCTGTAAAAACCGGAGGATCATAGCCATTAACTACACGAACCCATGATTGAAAATCACGCGCTTGAAGAAAGGCACGCATAGCAATTTTCCACATAAGTAATTCGAGCCATCGAAAACTGCGGTACGTTTATAGAGATAGCACTTCTGTCCATGGAGTCAGATCGCTACAAACACAGAATTATGAGGTCTTAAACGTGTTTACCAGTTCTGATACCCATTGAAAAAACAGGGGTCTAACAACCACACCCAATATTTTGTTTAGGCAATCTGTATAGACAAACTCCAATATAATTCCAAGAGAATCAACTAGACAGTCAGACTCAATCAATGGAAATATATCCAAGAGTTCTTTTTTTCTCAATGTAATCAGCAAATCAAACAGATATAATCCGTGAGCCTGATTATTATGAGAAAAAATTTGAACGGTACCAAAGACCAATGTTCAAGTGTCAATCAATTTATATGAACAACCAAAGGTTTGATTATATAATTGATTGAACTACGCACATCCTGTGATATTTTAATTATATAAACAAATATAATGCAGAAAAGAAATAACACAAACACCGAAAGTTTTGTTAACGAGGAAACTGCAAATGCAGAAAACCCCGGGACCTAGTCCAGATTTGAACACCACACTGTATTAAGCCGCTACACTATCCTACTGTAAGTTAACTTCGGACTGGAACGTAGTTGATCCCTAACCAATCTCACACTGATCAAGGTACAGTCGCGTTCCTTATGCCTCTGAATCCCAGTAGGACTCTAGGCACTTGATTCCCTTAGCTGATTTCACCCACAACTAAGAGTTGCTACGACCCAAAGTCGAAGACTTGATAAACAAATCTGTATCACATAAAAAAGTCTATTGAATAGATAAATCTGTCAACCACAGAAATACCTATGAGTTTTGTTCCGTCTTTTGATAAATCAAGGAGAACAGAAACCAATTGATACACTGGACTTATATTCCCGAAGAACAACCTAGTAATATCAATCACCTTACAATAATCTTAATTGTATGGTAGCGAAACAAGATATTGTGGAATCACAAACGATGAGACGAAGATATTTGTGACTACTTTTTATCTTGCCTATCGTAGATTAAATCTTGAGCAAATCTTAGAGAAGATAATACTCAATACGATATAATAAAGCAAGATCAGAACACGCAACTACAGAGAAAATAGTTGGGTCTGGCTTCACAATCCCAATGAAGTATTTAAGTCGTTAACCTATAATGGTTTTAGGAAAATCCTAGTTTAAAGAAGAATCGACTCTAGTCGCAACTAGTATCACACAGGAGGTGTGGGGATTAGGTTTCCCAGTTTCTAGAATTCTCCCTTATATAGTCTTCAAATCGGGGTTTGCAACAATGTTACCTTGGTAACAAAGCATTAAATATTCACCGTTCGATGAAAACATGATTAGACTCAAGATAATATCTTTCAACCGTTAGATCGAACTTAGCTTGTTACACACAAATGAAAAGTGACTTCATTTAGATATGAGTAACCGTACCTAAACGTGTACACCTTGTTGGCTCAACAACAGTTAACTGAAGTTAGCCATATGAACACTTTCATATCAACCTTGTTCATCATAATCATAATGTTGATGTTGGTTTTTAGTTTATGACGAAAACTGTAAAAGTCTGTCTACCTGACCCGGTATCAGAAGTAGTAGACCTTGATATGTCTGTATTCCGCAAGGAATTTGAAGAATATATCAAAATATGATGAGTGCCTATGCCTCTCTTCATATTGTATTGAAACTCAAGCTCCTATATGAATTGTTCACTAGTATAGAGCCTAATGAGTATTTAAAGCTCATAGATGCATTATTCACTAATGCATGGCCTTCTGAGTATTTTCCCATGATATGTTCCCCAGCTGAACTCTTAATACTGACATGACATGACAATTAATGTTCGCTCGCAGCGGAGTAGCATGAATTTCCCGAAGTGTCAGGATTAAGATGCGCATGGAGGTACTCAATCAGAAGCACGCAAGTTGCGCTGCCCTTTGAGATAAAAATTAGTGATTTTGTGTCAGCGCGCAAAATTCACCAGAAATTGATTAATTTTGTGTCATCACGCAAAATTTAATTTTGCTAACCTAGTTTTATCAATTTGCAAAAATTAGGTTTTTGCAGTCTGCGCAATATCTCGATCCCTATTGGTCGAGAATAAACCTAGGAAAACTAGGAAATTAATCCATCATGGAACTAGTAGAAGCAAATCCTACCTGAAACGAGAAAAGAGGAAACCGTGACTAGAAGCCGTGGCAGAAATGGCTTAGCCGCGCCAATTTGCCCTAACTCGAGCCTCCTTTGGCCGACCTTCCTTCTTCTATTTTGTTTTTCGTGGGCTCCTCTTTCCCATCAGCCAATCAAATCACTCCAAAGACGCAATCTACACTTTTAATTAAAGCCGGCATCCCGTCTTTGGCTTTGACCAATCATATCTCTTCTACTTGGTCAGACGATATCCAAAAGGTCACCAAAGATTGGACGAACATCTGGGAGTATTTGGTAAATAATTTGAGTATTATCTATATGCCAAAAGTTTCGTATGGATGTCTAGTATAACATACTAAAAAATCACATCAATCGGATTAACGAGCTAAAAGATACAGCTTAAAAGGCGAGCTAGGTCATGGCTGAAAACTGACAGAATTCCTCCTGAATTCTTCCTGAGTTTTACTGTCGGGCGGTTTTCACCTCCTAAACGTGCTCAAAACCTAAATATTCCCTCGTTTTGGCCTTGCCTGATTTCTCTCAGCCATTTGTTCTTGAGACTGATGCTTGTTCTACAGGAGTGGGAGCAGTTTTAATGCAATCTGGTCAGCCTATAGCTTTCTATAGCAAACCATTGGGACCACAAGCTCTGGCCTTATCCACTTATGAAAAAGAATTATTGGCCATTGTTATGGCAGTTCAGAAGTGGAAGCACTATTTGTCTCACCACCAGTTTATCATCCACACTGACTACCAAAGCTTAAAATATTTCATGGAACAGAGGATCACCACTGTGTTGCAACAAAAATGGCTTATGAAGCTCTTGGGTCCGAACTATATTATCAAGTATAAAAAAGGGTTAGAGAATAAGGCAGCTGATGCTTTATCCAGAGTTCACCACACATCTTCTGCTTGTCAATCTTTATCAGTGGCTCAACCTCAATGGACTCAAGACATCATTTCCAGTTATAGTGATGATACTTCTGCTCAGCAGCTCATTTCTCAATTGCTCATTTCACCAGTTCACCCTTAGTACTCCTTACAGAATGACATTATTAGGTACAAGTCAAGAATTTATGTTGGCTCAGCCCTACAGATTAGAAACCAAATTATACATTTTGTTCATTCCTCAGCTATTAGTGGCCATTCTGGCATGTTAGGCACTTATAACAGAGCCATCTATTATTTTTATTGGCCAAATATGAAAGAAGACATCTTCCAATTTGTTGCTCAATGTGATATTTATCAATGCAACAAGAATGAGAACTCTTCACCTGCTGGCCTTATGCAACCTTTGCCAATCCCAGACACAGCTTGGCAACACATTTCCATGGATTTTATTGAGGGTTTACCATGTCTTACAGAAAGAGTGTTATTTTGGTAGTGGTTGACATACTGACTAAGTACAGTCATTTCATTGCTTTAAGCCATCCATTCACTGCAATCTCTGTAGCCAAGGAATTCATGCACCATATTTTCAAGCTTCATGGTCTTCCCAGCTCAATTGTGTCAGACAGAGACAAGGTATTTCTCAGTAACTTTTGGCAACATTTATTTAAATCTTGAGGCACTCAGTTAAACCTCAGTACTTCTTATCACCCACAAACTGATCGGCAAACTGAGAGGACCAATGATTACCTTGAATAATACCTCATATGTATGACTGGTTCAACTCCTAAACTGTGGCTCAACTGGCTAGCTCTAGCAGAATGGTGGTTTTACACAAACTACCACACATGCCTTAAAATGTCCCTATTTCAGGCTCTGTATGGATACATTCCACCACATTTGGCATTTCTAGTTCATGCTACCACTTCAGTTGCTGTTGTGCATGAATACCTTCTTGACAGGACCACATGCTCCAACTACTCAAAGAATATCTCTCTAAAGCTCAACACCGGATGAAGCACTTTGCAGATGCCCATAGAACTGACAGATCTTTTGCAGTGGGAGATTTGGTATTCTTAAAGTTGCAACCTTATAGGCAGTCTTATGTTGCTCTGAGAACTAACATGACATTATCTGCTAATTATTTTGGGCCATTTGAAGTATTACAGAGGATTGGCTCTATGGCTTACAAGCTCAAACTTCCGGTGGAGTCCAGGATTCATCCAGTTTTTCATGTATCACAGTTGAAGAAAAAGGTAGGACAACATGTTACCACAGCACCCAACCTGCCATTGGTTGATACTTCTGTTTCCTTCATAATAGATCCAGTAGCAGTTGTAGACTCCAGATATGTTCTTAGAGGAAACAGCACCACCCTCCAACTACTCATCCATTGGGCTGGAGCTCCTATAGAATATGCTACCTGGGAAGATGCTAGCCACATTCAGTCTCAGTTCCCAAATTTTATCCTTGAGGACAAGGATCTGCCAAAAGGAGGGGGTATTGTCATGTAACTGGGAAGAACATGAGCCTTTGGGCCTTCACTTGTACTTGCGAACACAAAGCCCATGCTTGGGTATTCTTTCCTTTTTGTTTTTATTTCCTTCTTTAGGGTTAATCATTAGTTGTTTTCCACCCGTTGGGTGATCAAGTAAGAATGACGACTATTATTGGCCATTAAGGTGTAAGAACAACCCAATGAGAAAATAATCAAATTATTAGGCTCTTTCCTTAAGTTAGGAAGAGAAGGTATTGCAGTTAGTTTGATCTTCAATTCTGTTTCATGACACAAGACCCACTCAACAACTTGCTACATATTTTCCACGAAAATACTCGAGACATCAAATATGTCACAAAATGGGGGATGTTCATCAGGGTATTGGTCTGGCGGTTTACACCATGCGGCGTCCAACATGCCCATTATGAGAAAGTGTCAGGAAGGCGGACGGTTGATAGTAGTAAAGGAGTAGTGGGTGTAAGGATGACCGGTCTTCCCTTCATGACAGGGACATGTTTTTCACCACTTTTACACGATCCCCACTTCTCCACTACTTAACTACCCCCACTTCCTACGAGATCAGTGTGTTCAACTATGACTTGTATAAATAGGTTTTCAATCTATTTCAACCGACAATAGTTTTGGTTATCAGCACAAGTATCCAGAAAACACCAAGAACTTATAGCTTACATTCCGCAAGCAAGTTTCACATTCTGATACAAGTCATAGAACAACCACACCTTTAGAGTTAACCATTCTGATCTCAACACCTTCTTCGCTTCCCTCCCAAAGATCAACCCTTCTCCTTCATTTTGTGACCGAAGCAAGACCGGAACTGCCATTTCTTGGTTTAGGCCAAAATTGTACAGATTGATCTCTCGAATCTAAAGTACTCCTGTGCAGTACATTTGTTTAGGGATTAGATTCGTTTCTCGGCGGCACACCCAATTTACCATTTCCAGCAGAATCAGTTTTTACCCCAAAACGCATAACTAGTTCAAATAACTCAAATGAAACTAGTTATAGAGTTATTCAATTGTTTATATTCTCATAGGAGTATACAAGACACAATTGAAGCAAAATCAGTTTTGATTCACTCGAATCAATTCATGAATATTATAGCCACAATTTGCAAAAGATTGCATTTATTATTTTATAAATGTATTAGTTCATGAACAAACCGATTTTAGAACATAACCCACTCAAGTATGCAAACTGGTATGCATACCTAAGTAGCCGGACTTGGTCTGGGTTCGCCAGTATGCGAACGCCTACGCATACTGTCGTACACCACCAAACTCAATTGAATTCCCGGACTTGAACTTACGCCGATACGCATACGGGTATGCATACTAAGTTCTCGGACTTCAACTTACCAACCAATACGCATACGTGTATGCATACTATGGTTCCTGGACTTGGAATAACTTGCAACAGTTAGCATACAAGTACGCATACTGTGCTATATCCAATTAATGGTTAATTATTCTAAACTCCCAAATCAATCATTGAAATATTCTTAGAAGACGGGAATAGCTGTCTCACACAAACTATTAGCTTCAAAGAAATTTTCAAGTGATCGAACGATCAATACGAAACATTCCGAGTCTACACCAAATGACTGTCACACACAAATCATATAAGATGTTACCAGGCGATTTTCACATGATCATCTTTTGACTTTCGTCAAGAATATAAGATGAACTTGGTTAAAGCGAAAGCTTACCAACACATATTTCGAGAAATATGTAAGCGAGTTAAACTCGGCTCGAAATATCAAATGTGTATAATCGAAGTCTATATAGCTATACGACTTTTGTCTCAAATAGGAGATAGAGTATATAGACTTTTGAGTGATAGATGAGTTCAAGTTTCCATATACCTTTTGTTGATGAAGTTCCACAAGCTCCCCTTAGTAGTTCTTCGTCTTCAATCGATGAACGTCGTAAATTCTAAAGCTCAACTACACATTTTATCCTAACTCGAGACTTAGCTATAAGTAGACTAGAAATCAAGACTTATAGTTTTGGCAACTAAACTTGACAAACAAGCTTGAGATAGCAACGCTCCCGAGTTTGAACGAGCAGTGCTCTAATATAGTCCTTGACTACACCTTTTGATTGCACTACACCTTCCAAGTTACATATAACTTAAGCGTGCCAAACATGCCCTCTATGAAAACGGGTTTTGCCCAAAAGATCATTAAGAAACCTCATATAGAGACTTATTATTAGAGCACTGCTCGGTCGAACTCGCAAGCGGTCTTATCTCAATCTTGTTTGTCAAGTTTAGTTGCCAAAACTATAAGTCTTGATTTCTAGTCTACTTATAGCTAAGTCTCGGATTAAGATAGAAAGTGTAGTTGAGCTTTAGACTTCACGGCATTCATCGATTGAAGACGAAGAACTCTTAAGGAGCCTGTGGAACTTCACCAACAAAAGGTATGTGGAGATTTGAACTCATCTATCACTCAAAACTCTATCTACTATATTCCTATTTGAGACAAAAGTCGTATAGCTATATAGATTTCGATTATAGACATTTGATATTTCGAGTTGAGTCTAACCAGCTTACACATTTCTCGAAATATGTGTTGGTAAGCTTTCTCTTTAACCAAGTTCATCTTATATTCTTGACGAAAGTCAAAAGATGATCATGTGAAAATCGCCTGGTAACATCTTACATGATTTGTGTGAGAGAGTCATTTGATGTAGACTCAGAATGTTTCATATTGATCTATCAATCACTTGAAAATTGCTTTGAAGCTAATAGTTTGTGTGAGACAGCTATTCCTGTCTTCTAAGAATGTTTCAATGATTGAAATGAGAGTTTAGAATAATTAACCATGATCGGATATAACACAGTATGCGTACTTGTATGCTAACTGTTGCAAGTTATTCCAAGTCAGGGAACCATGGTATGCATACCTGCACGCATCTTGGTTGGTTAATGACAGTTCGGGAACTTAGTATGCATACACGTATAACGACCGGCATAAGTTCAAGTACATAATTCAGCCGAAGTTTGAGGTACGCTGCACCGTCCGCATATTGGCGAACCCAAACTTAGTCCGGCCACTTAGGTATGCGTACAAGTTTGCATACTTGAGTAGGTTATGTTCTAAAATCGGTTTGTTCATGAACTAATACATTTATATAATAAGGAATGCAATCTTTTGCAAACCGTGGCTGTAATGTTCACTAAATGATTCGAGTGAAAATCGATTTTGCTTCAATTGTGTCTTGTGATAAGCACATGGGTGCTACCTTTTATACCCATATTTATATTAGCTAGGACTTGATATTTTGGCTAGTGACTCTATTTTAGTGCTTTTGTAGAAAATACAAGCGAACTCGGCCCTTCATAAGAATATACGGTCAAAATGAAGTTAAATGGCCTTTGCGACAAAGTTCACCAATATTAGAGTCGATGCCCTGACCACTAGCCAGTCCGTGAGAGGAAACTAAGCAAGCAGTCAAAAGATAGTGCACCTGATCGTTAAACTTCAGGCCTTTGTTAGTAGTTTTGGCTAAAGGCGTTCATACTCCCTAGTTGCACATCAAGGAAATTAATTCTTATCTTACACATCTCGGACAGAAGACTTCAATCTCAAAATGAAATGAAATCCATTACTTTCTCTCAAGACTCACGTCTCCAACAACAGCAGATGGGTTCAATGTTTGGTGGTCTTGCTAGTATGACGTATAACAACGATACATTGATGAAATTGGAGGTGAAATCACGGAGCTGGTGGTGTTGAATTTGCGTCTTATAACAGTAATCGAATCTGGGGTTTGGCTGGGATTTTGTTCTCTCAAATTGGTGGCCAGATGGGCAGAGATTAATCAATAGAGTTCTGCGATCCAAGGACAGGGGAGACGATGTGCTTCATGCGATTAATGGCTGCGGTCTGTGACTGGGTTTTACCCAAATATGGTGGATTGTTACGAAGGAGGATGTGGTGGAGATGATTGAGAGTCCTCGATAAAGGAAAGTGAACAGCTGCAAAGGGAAATGGAGTTGGTGGTTGCCGATGGCTGAAACTGAATTGGTTCGGATTAGTTGTATGAACTGAAATTCGGATAACTGAAGTTGGGTATGGCTGCTGATTTAATGGAAGACAATGGTGGTTCACCGATGCTTCTAATGGGTTTGTTTGGCTGTGTAATCAATGGATTCCGTATGTCAGCTGGAGTTTCGAGATGAATTGGATAAGTTTCTGCCTGCAGGCAGTGACGACGAAAGCTGTTGAACAAGTTCTTCGAAGGCAGAAGTGTAATGGGTTTCGTTGGTATGAATTGAATGGAGATTGTTTGCAGGTGATGATTGTACGGGTTTATGGCAAAGATTTGGAGATGGAATGTTCGAGCTCGGCAGTAAAACTGGGTACCAATACACGGAGGATCTATTGCAAGGCATTAGGAGCCGAGATGGAGAATGACTGGGCAGCATTACCTAAGATCCAGCAAGAAATGGCGAGAAGCCGAGAACACAACGAGCAACAACAGATGGGATATTTGCAGACGTGAAAGAAGATGGACGCAAGCTATGGCAGTCACTGGAATTATCGGCGGTGGATTTCTCTTATGGTTGGCGAAACTGGAATTGAGAAATGTTTGTGCAATGAGATCCATGGAAATTCAGATGAAGGTGTTGTAGGGCCTGAGATAGATGGCCAGTACTGATGTTTGTGTCTGGGAAGGAGTTGGTGATTGATTTGAGCTGTGCAGTCGGGGAAGAAAGATGTTGTGGATGGAAGAAGCATATCGACTGGCAATGATGGTCGTGTTGGCTGGGTTGATAGCTGACAGAACAGGCAGTATACGGACTTTGGTGATGAATAGATGGTTGCAATCGATAGTAGTTGACTGAGAAGGTGGCATCGAACTGCCGATACTCGAATGGAGATGGCAGCAAAAGATTGAATTTGCTGGAGTTGGACGAAAAGAAAATAGAAAGTGTGTTGCAAACTTGAGTTTGCATGTGCTGACGGTTATGTTTTGCCAGGAATTTTAATCCCACCACGTGAAGACCAAATACCAAACAAGCTGTAAATGTCAAAAGTGCATAAACAGGTGGCGCGCCTATATTGGATGATTTTGTGTAATGATTAACACATGTCACCTTTCTATTGGATGGTGATGTGTAAGAAACTAAAGCGAAATGATTTTCATCCGGGAGAGGCCGCCTGGGGGAAGCCGGAGGCGGCTACACAGCCGTGAAGAGGAGAAAACAAGGGTTTGCCGATTGATTTTATTTTTCTCCATGGTTTGCTAAATCGTTTGTTAGGGTTTAGATTGAAACCAATTTATTTATATAAACTCTACGATGATATTTCTAATAATGATTCATTGATTAGTGATTTCTCTTCATATAGCTTGGTGTTTTATCGTTCATGTGATTTTCTTGATTATTTATGCTTTTGAATTGATATTTCGCGGTTTTCGGTTATATCCCTAGGCGTGGTATGCAAGGATAGATAGGTAATGCTTTAGGATCGCTACATACTGGCGCGAAGGAATTCAAATGGAGAAACTATATTTTAGAATTTAATATAACATCTTCCGGGACATGAGATTGATTTCGAAATTTGTCTTGAGTAATAAATAGAGATTAGTAGAGTTTTATATGATTGAATCGGTGGAAATCGAAAACCCTAACAACCTTTCTCATTTTGGTTACGTCTTTGTTATATTATTTCATTTTGTCTGAATTTCTGAAAACTCTCAAAAAAACATCATATTGCGATTACTTAGTTTTTGGTATTAGTTGTTAGAGTATTTCACACTCCCTGTGGGAACGACCTATACTTGCCATTGTCTACTAGTTAGATTGTGCACTTAAAGACTATTTATTGTAGGTTTCCGAGCCTACCATCTTGTATACTTCAATGAGAATATAAAAAATTGAACAACTCTAGAACTAGTTTCATTTGAGTCATTTGAACTAGTTTTGATTGATATGAACAAGGTTGATATGAAAGTGTTCATATGGCTAATTTCGGTTAACTATTGTTGAGCCAACAAGGTGTATCTACGGTTACCCATATCTAAATAAAGTCCCTTTTCATTTGTGTGTAACAAGCTAATTTCGATCTTACGGTTGAAAGATATTAGCTTGAGCCTAATCAGGTTTTCAACTAATGGTGAATATTGAATACTTTGTTACCAATGTAACATTGATTGAAAACCCTGATTTGAAGACTATATAATTAAGAGAGAACTCTAGCAACTGGGAAACCTAATCCCCACACCTCTTGTGTGATACTAGTTGCGACTAGAGTCGATTCTCCTTTAACCTAGGTTTTTCTAAAACCATTATAGGTTAACTACTTAAAGACTTCATTGGATTCTGAAGCCATGCCCAACTATTTTCTCTCTAGTTGTGTGTTCTGATCTTACTGTTTTCTATCGTATTGAGTATTATCTTCTTTAAGATTTGCTCGAGATTTAATCTACGATAGGCAAGATAAAAAGTAGTCACAAACATCTTCGTCTCATCGTTTGTGATTTCACAATATCTTGTTTCGCCATCAGACACAAGAGAGTATTTCCAAGGGCATGAGATAGAAGTAGGGTGTAGAGACTAGTCCCGGAAGTAGAACACAATTTCCCACAATGATATCAATGAGTCCTTCCATTGGGAAAGGACCCCTATTTATAGTTATTTCCTTAAATGAGAGTGTTAGGTGTGTGTCCTTTCCTATTTTCCTTATCTTACTACTGCCTCTCCTGACTGTACAACTGTACCTCAGATTCTTCTAGAAGATCTGTCCTCTTTAACTGCTGCACGTGTGTTCGGATGCTGTGGGGATAACTTGTTTGATAACACCTTCTTCGGGGATGAGGGGGAGGACCCGATGCCTTCCCGTGGTGGGGCATCGTTTCGTGCCTTCTTCCGGATACTGGGAGGTCACGCTTCTCCCTTGGTATTTTTGAGGTATCTACATTAAGTCCCCTGGCTGTTTGGGCGAGGCGTTAGCCTTTCAACAGTCTACCGCATCTCTCAAGCGGCCTACCCAGGACTTCGCCTTTGAATTTTACGAATTGCCTAGCTGGGTGTGTTCTCAGCTCATCGCCTAGGAAGGATGTTCTCTCCTTCGGAGTTACTCTTCTTCAGGTGTATGTACTCTTCATAGATTTCTTTGTCTTGCCCCTTGTCTCCGTTGTCTCTTGAGAACTTGCTCTCTGTAAGTCCCCTTGTCCCTATAACTCTTTAAGGCTTGCTCCTTGCAAGTCCCCATGTCTCCGTTGTCTCTTGAGACTTGTGCTTCACAAGTCCCTTTGTCTCGAGTTAGGACCATCCTGGCGGCTTTCAGACTTGTACGTTCCTTCAAGTCTCCCCGGTTCTTCCTAGCGACCCATGGACTTGTGTTTCACAAGTCATCTTGTCTTGATTAGGACCGCCCCGGCTTTCGACTTGTATCTGCTACAAGTCCCTCGAGGTGTCTTCCAACTCGCTCTTTCTTGATTCAATGTTCTTTCTTAGCTTAGAATTCTTCTTCAACCTTGGGCCTGTTCACAATGTTTCTATTAGTACGGACCACAAAGTGCGGTTTTCCAAGCAGGGGTTCCCGCCAAGTCGCTGGAAGCATTCATTGTCCTATAGACCAAGTTGTCCAGCGGCCATATATTATCTTTATAAAATGTTGTGTGCCAATAGTGGCTTCATATACAAAGTGTATTGTTCATCCACTCATTTACTTAGTGGCGGTTGCCCCGATTAAACACTTTGTGGCATCCACATTAATTGAGTCCCCCGGCTATTTTATAAAGTGTTTAGTCTTTTGACCAGTCGCTTATATTAATTTGGAAATCTTCTCTCGAATGTTTCTTAGGGCTAGTAAGCCCCTAGGTATTGCGGATGAATTTATCCACACGCCGGTGGCGTGTAGACTCCTTTTGAATAATCTATGATGTTACTCCTTTGAATGTTACTTTATATATTTAGTTAGAGATTACACTGGACGATGCAGGTAGTTATACACCCGAAGCTTGCTATCACACTCTTACAAGAAGCAGCTGTACAAGCGTGGTATTTTCTTTGCTAACTTGCGCTCTATTGCAAGTCCCTGGAAAGTGGTTGAGGCGCCTTCTCCTCCACCGACTTGTGGTTTGTTGCAAGTCCCCTTGTCAACGATCATATGACATAAGCGAAACTACTCTATCAATTGTAATTCTTTGAAGTTGTTGTCCCCACGGACTTGTCCGCTTTGTCATTTCTAACATGTATGCTCTTACTTGGACATCTTTCCTCATTATCCCTAGCATATTACAATGTCGCTTATGACTTTATTTTGTTGCTTGTATGATAGTGTTCTCATGTACTAGGTATTACTTAGTCCATTCGGTGGTGGCATGCCATTACTTAACAGGTAGATAAATCTTCAAAACGGTTTCATCATTTGTTTAGAGGTTAAGTAGACTTGCTCATCTTCGACAGGTTGTAGTATCAAATTTTCCCTCTCAAGGCTTCAGCTATGGCGGACATGATCTGCTCTTTAATCCATAGAGGTCAAGTATTAAAGGAGCCACGTAAAAGCCATATTAAGGCGTCTACCATGGCGCACCTTTAGTAAGACAGTTCTATACTTTTTACACCGGGATAAGAGATGGTAGCAATGGGGTTGTGCCAAAAATATGCGATCGGCGTTCTCGTTCATTCATTTTTTTTTATTAACCTTGTAAGAACCATGGTAGTGGCTAATGACTCTTGTTTGAGAATTATAAGCGTCTTGTATTTCATACGGGCGTGATTTATCACAATTACTAAAACATCATCTTTATTTAGAATCCCGGGGAAACCAATGTTTTGCTGCATGTGGTCGGCTTTATCATTTTTCAAGTTTTATTCCAGATTTATCTCGTGCTTGTAATTTAAGGCACTTTTAATGCATGATGCTTTCAACACCAAGTTCACTATACAAGGTAATTAATAGTCCATTGTTTCCGATATATGTATATATCTTTTTTTTTCGATGGCTCTTACGCCTTTTGAGTTGATGAATTTCGACCATTTCTTTTGATGAAGTCTTAACAGGACGTTTCTTAGAGTTGAAGGGCTTTACCATTTCTTTAAGTGAAAGGCGATGCCTTGGAGAAGATCCATTAAGGACTGTGTCTGGCGTTACAAGCGATTCCGCGACCCACGCGGCTAGGTTTTTTGCAAGATAAGGTCTAGCGCTAGAGTGCATTAAAACGAATGCACAACTTCCTTGATTGATTTTGAACAATGCTTGGAAGAGATTCGTTTAAAGGTGGGGCGAGTGTGTCGATACTTTATATATGGCATATGTAGAATTTTCAGGGCCCTTGAAAGGTAGAGCGTCATTTTAGGGAAGACGGAATTTCTCGAATGCACGCATATGAAGCGCTCAAAGGCGCTCGTGGAAGTATGGCCTTGGTGGAGAAGAGATAGCCAAGTATGACACCATATTGGTTGATCTCTAATTTTTTTGTAAGTCAAGATTTGACGTTGTCATTATAAGTAGCTCTTCCTTTTGTCATGAGGCCACACTTTGTATTTCTTGTATTGGGTTTCTCCTGAATGTCTCGTGGTCACTAGTGCTGCAGATCAGGCGTCTCACCCTTATGGTAGGTGCTTTGCGTTTGAACATTTTGTGGGTGAAAATAAGCGTTGGAGGCTCCTTTGGCGGACTTCGATAAGGTGTTGCAAGGGGAGATTGAGAGTTTCACGCGTTTTCTCCTCATTTTTTTTAGATATCCCCATTCTTGGTTAGAGGATTCTACTTGTGATGGTTACGTTCGGATGTTTTGTTAGTTGATACTGCAGACAGCGCTTATGGGAGCTCGGAGGTTGTTCTTGCTACTTTTCCTTAGAGCTTATCTTGATGGCATATTTGTTGTTTTTTTTTATTATTATATATTCCTTCTTGGCAATGTAATAGACTTCGGGTTATTTCTTTTATTTTTTAACATAGCTTTGGCGTGAGAGCCGCTTCTTAGAAAGGAAAGTGTTTGTCCTTCCCCTCATTAATTTTTTTTTTAGAGACTTGCTTTTGTGGCGGAAGTTATGGCATAGGAGTCGCCTTTTAGGGGGTACGGTTTCCACCCTATATATATATATATATTTTTTTTTTGTTCTCTTGGAGTTGCGCTCTTTCTGCAAGTTCCCTAGCACGGTGTCTCTTCGACTCGCTCTCTTCTCAGCCCATCTATAAAGTATTTGAGTAGCAATCCTGGCTGTCATTTTCGTTTTGGAGGTTTGCTCGTGTTGTAGATTGAGCGTCTCAAGCTCGTACCCAATACTTTACGGATCTCGTTTGATCATTTTGTGGATGAGCATAGGCGCTATCTGGTAGCGTGTGCTGATGATAAATTACGGGAGGTGGTTAAGAATGTTTTGCCATTGCCCTTATTGTTTTTGGAACGTCGGAGGCGGTGCTTAGAGCAAATGGATGTTGATTATGACTATTACATGCGAGTGTTTTTTTTTTTTTCCGATGATGATTGTGGATGGGGCGCTTGTGGACGCCCAGGTCATGCTTAATGTATTACCTTATTACCTTAGTGGTATATTTGGCGGATTCATCTCCTTATTTTGCGCAAGGATGTTCTGTTTCCCTCGTGTTTCTTCTTTCATCATTTGTCGTGGGGTATTAATAGATTTTCTTTTAGAGGCCAAGGCAATGGCGCTAGGCCGCGTTTATGGGAGCAAAGTGCTTTTTTTTTTTTTTTTTTTTTTTTGACTTGCCCTTAAGAACTAAGATGATGGCGCTGGGGCCGCATTTATGGGAGCAGAAGCGCTTCCTTCCTATTTTTATTTTTTGACTTGCCTTAATAGATTATTCAATCACTCTCACCTCGCTCAAGGGAGTATTTTAAACTCTCTAAACTCTGTTAGGAGGAAGTAGTTTAGTTGTTTTCTCCTTCCCTGTTTCAAGAAGGCGACTTCCAGTCACTCATAGTCGGGAAGAAACTTTTGGCCACTCTTCTTCAAGGAGGACATTTTAGCCGCTCTTACCTCTCTTACGATTTTTTTTTTATTTTTTATCAAGAGCTTAAGATCCACTTTTTTCTTTTTTGTTAAGGGCTTAAGAGACGCTTTTAAGGGTTTAAGAGCCGCTTCTTATTTTTTTTTCTCTCTTATCAAAGGTTTAAGAGCCGCTTCTTCCATGCATTGTCGCGAGGATGTGGGGAATTTTATTGCTCTTGAGCGTGTTCTCTTCTTTACGCTTTTACGTTGTCAAAGGCTCGAGAGCCGCTTTGGGAACGGAGGGTTCCTACCCTCATTCATCATCTTCTTTTATTATTTTCATCAAGATCTTAAGAGCCGCTTGTTCTCTTGGCTTAAGAGCCGCTTTTAAGGACTGGAGAAGTTGCTTCTTCTTGATATCTTTTTTATAGGCTTGAGCCGCTTTCAGTTGATTGGGTTTCTACCCTTTTTCTCTCTCATTTTTTTTTGTCAAAGGCTTAAGAGCCGATTATTCTTTATTTGTTTTTATATTGGGAGCATAAGGGCCGCTTTTAGAGTTGGGCGGTTTGGACCCTTTGTCCATCTTTTTATCTCTTGGTTTAAGAGCAGCTTTTAAGGGCTTAGAAGCCGCTTTTTTCTTTATTTGTTCTTATATTGAGGCGTAAGAGCCGCTTTTAGAGTTGGAGGTTTCTACCCCCTTTTTTTGTCAAGGACCAGGAGAGCCGCTTGTTAGAGATGAAGGGTTTCTACCCTTTGTCTATCTTTTTTCGTCAAAGGCGTAAGAGCCGATATCATATGGCGTATGAGCGCTTCTTAGAGTTTTCTCCTTCTCATCAAGGGTGGGAGGATTTAGACACTCAAGTCTCAAAGAGTGAGCACAAAAGGATTTAGACACTCGAGTCTCAAAGAGCGAGCACAAGAGGATTTAGACACTCCCCTCTTATCAAGGGTGGGAGGATTTAGGCACTCAAGTCTCAAAGAGTGAGCATAAAAGGATTTAGACACTCGAGTCTCAAAGAGCGAGCACAAGAGGATTTAGACACTCGATTCTCAAAGAGCGAGCACAAGAGGATTTAGACACCCCTCTCTTATCAAGGGTGGGAGGATTTAGGCACTCAAGTCTCAAAGAGTGAGCACAAAAGGATTTAGACACTCGAGTCTCAAAGAGCGAGCACAAGAGGATTTAAACACTCCCTCTTATCAAGGGTGGGGAATTTATGCACTCAAGTCTCAAAGAGTGAGTACAAGAGGATTTAGACACTCCCCTCTTAGTTGTCGCGGGCAAGAGGTTTTATTATTAAATTGCTCCCACCTCTGTTGAGGGAGACTTTCATTTATTTTCACCCAAATATTTTGCCAAAAAAAAAGCGTTTGGATTTTTTTTTTTTTTTTTTTTTCTATCCTTAGATTTATACAGTGATACATACACAAAATTGGTAATACTAAGTTATATGCTTTTCAAGAGAATCAGGTGAGCGTACTTTAAAAGGAGTAAACATGAGGCGGATACATTTCAGTGCCTAGATGACTTATATGCTAAGTATCCAAGATGGGATACATTTGTACAGATATGTGGCTTAGCCGTTGCCCTAGCGGCTATGTTAGTTGTGAGATATGGCGATTATTCATGCTCAGTATAAAATTGAAACACGTACAAACATCACGACATAATGATGTGCCAAATTGAAGGCATGCTTGATCAGAAATGCAGACATTTGCTATAAAATTCTCATGGAGACGTGTTGTGCCATTTCAAAACGTTATTCCTTTGGGAAGAAGCTAATGGATATTTAATATTCAGGTTGCTATGGCATAATATCATATTTACTGTCAAATATTTTAAAAGAGAAGCATGCGGCATGTTTTTTTTTAGTGTTAGATGACACGCCTAGCATCATATGAAACAGAAGGTATATATTTCTTAGTGTTAGATGACTTATATACTGATTCATCGTATGGAATGTATCAATCAGCATGTATTATTACTATTGTTATTTAAAAAAAAAAAAATTTATGAAAAGATCAGCATGTATGAATATGCATTTTTGATGTTATACAAGTCATGCTTTAAAGAGAACATGCGGAGATGCTTAAAAATAAGATTGATTGTAAAGCTGGAAGGCGGAGTAACGAGAAAATTATTACCTCCGTGGCCTTTTGAGTTTGGAGCGCATCCGTTTCTCCATCGGCGGCTGTAGTTATTGCTTTACGACTTGGTGTGCCATGTTGATAAGGTTCACTTGCCTAGTTTCCTTACGCTCTGATTTAATCCAAAGTCAGCTGTGATAAGGTTCTCTTTTTACTGTATCCTTGCGTGCTTTGGTATCGTGTTGGTTCTGAGTAAACAGGCGCTGGCGAGAGAGATGGAGGCGCTTGAGAGAAACATGCGTCGGAGGTTGGCGAGAAGAGTAAACAGGCGCTGGAGAGAGGTGGAGGCGTTGTAAACAACCATCTTCCTTGTTGTTTCGTTAGTAAAACAAATTAAGATTCAATGTCAATTCTTTGATTCCGTCTTTGATGAAGATTTTGTTAAATACAAGTCATAGTAGTTACTAGTGGCGGTGGGATACAGAATGGTGTTGTTCTGGTTAACTAGATAGTTTGAGAGTGATGGAGGCGCTGGTGAAGCGGGAGTGGATGACGTTGGTACCGCTTCTTAGATTTACGATTTGGTGAGAACAGAGGGCTTGGATGAAAGACAAGTAAAGAGAAAGCCGCTGATTTTTCTTGATAAACGAGGGCGTCGATATGAAGAAGATAGGCAAGCTGATGGTATGAGACTACGGATGTAGGTGATGGTAGTTAAAAATTGTAACGTTGCCATGGATTATCTGTTTAGAGAAATTGTAGAGGGATGGAGGTGCTGGATGAAAAAAAGAAAGAGATGGAGGCGCTGTGGAGAAGTTGAGGCGTTTAGATACTTGAGATAAGAGACGCCTGGATGAGCTGGTAGTGGTTTAATGGTCGGGGTTTGCATAATACTATAATAGTCTTGTAGTGCCGCATGTATTGGTTAATAAAAAGTGACGCCTGGATTGTTATGAATGACACTGGACAATCTAAAAGATTTATACATGTTTTTTGAGAGAGGGATGTAGGTGGTGAGGTTATATTGGTACTCGTCCGCCACTGAGCTATTTTTATTTGTCTAGAGGGATGTAGGCGCTGATGACCTAAACAAAATGAAATTGCAAAAGGGACGCCACCATGTCGAGTTGGGCGCTGGCAGGAGGTGTCGCTGTTTTCAACTGTTAGGGAAATTGGAGAGAGTGGGAGAGAGGTGGAGGTGCTCAATAGAGTCTAGTGGCTGATGTAGGCACTTGTTAGAGGCTAGGGGTGATGTTGGCGCTTATTAGAAGCTAGTGGGTGATATATGCGCTGATTGGAGGATAGTGGGTGATGTTGGTGCTGCTTGGTGATTATAAGCTTGAACTGTTGAAGTTGGTTTTGTCTTTAAGAAGTTAAAGAAATATTAAAAGGGATGGAGGCGCTTGGATGGATCATATACGGCGTGAAGCTGCGAGAATAACTTTTAGTGTCCATGTGATGAATTATGCGCTAATCTGTGACCTAGTCTCCCATTATGTGGTCGCCAAAATGTACACAATAGAGTATTTCCAAGGTACACATATAGAAGTAGGGTGTAGAGACTAGTCAGGAAGTAGAACACAATTTCCCACAATGATATCACTGAGTCCTTTCATTGGGAAAGGACCCCTATTTATAGTTATTTCCTTAAATGAGAGTGTTAGGTGTGTGTCCTTTCCTATTTTCCTTATCTTACTACTGCCTCCCCGACTGTGTTGTACCTCATTCTTCTAGAAGATCCTGTCCTCTTTAAGCGATGCACGTGTGTTCGGATGCGTGGGGATAACTTGTTTGATAACACCTCCTTTCGGGATGAGGGGAGGACTCCGATGCCTTCCCATCGGTGGGGCATTTGCTTTCGTGCCTTCTTCTCGATCTGGGAGGTCGCGCTTCTCCCTTGGTATTTTCGAGGTATCTCTGACTACCATACGATTAAGATTATTGTGAGGTGATTGATATTACTAGGCTTTTCTTTGGGAATATAAGTCCTGGTGTATCAATTGGTTCTGTTGACCTTGATTTATAAAAATACGAAACAAAACTCTTAGGTATTTCTCATGGACAGATTTATCTATCCAATAGACTTTTATGTGAGACAAATTAGTTTATCAATTCTTGACTTTGGGTCATAGCAACTCTTAGTTGTGGGTGAGATCAACTAAAGGAATCAGTGCGTAGAGTCATCTTTGGGATTCCAGGCGTAAGGAACGCGACTGCCTTGATCGGTGTGATATTGGTCGAGGCTCAACTATATCCCAGATCAAGTTAACTTGGAGTAGGCTAGTGTGCGAAAGCGGCATTAATACAAAGTGTGGTGTTCAAATCTAGACTAGGTCCCAGGGTTTTTCTGCATTTGTGGTTTCCTCGTTAACAAAATTTCTGGTGTTTGTGTTATTTCTTTTCCGCATTATATTTTCCATATAATTAAAATATCACAGGTTGTGCGTAAGTTCAATCAATTGTGAATCCGACCTTTGTTGTTGATTGAATTGATTGACACTTGGATATTGGTTTTTGATACCGTCAAGTTGTTTCTTATATTAATCAGGCTCACGGATTTATATCTGTTTGATTTGCTGATTACATTAAGAAACAGAGATATAACTCTTGATTGAGCTCGCTTTATTAGTTGGTGCTCTCAGAATTATATTAGAGTTAGTTCATACAGATTGCTAAGCGAAATATTGGGTGAGGTTGTTAGACCCCGCTTTTTCACTTATGAAAACACTATATGGGCATTCCATGTAAGGCAAAAGAGGGTCATCCGTAGTAAAAGCAAAAGCCTCTTATCTAATATATTTTCATAATGGCTAAATAGTCCTAATTTAATTAGTTAGCTAATCTAGATTACATTAATAGTTTTGAAATATATTTATAGGGTAAGACAACAATGAAGTTAGTATTTTAGATTTTTGAGGAAAGGGATTTTTTTGAAAAGTGAGGATTTTGATTCAACCAACCAAATTGAATGACTCTAGTGAGAAATTTGAGGTGGGTGAATCCTTGTACGATAGAGAAACCAAATTTTACATACCTCATGATAGAGATCGTGATTCACTCAACCAAAGGTTAAATGTTTAGCTTTAGCTGCATCAGGTTTATGGTCAGTGATGTAGGTTTTACGGTGGTAAGAAAAGTGGTTCGTTAAAGACTTGTAGAGATTTGATTTTATACTCAAGTTTGAAAACTAAAAATAAAGAAAAATAAATTGAAGTTTGTTATCAAGATTATAAAAAGCAACGAGACTCGTGTTTCACTATTTTCCAATTTTTATGTGATTCAATATTAATAATTATCATGCAATTCATACGTTCAATTGATTCTTAAATATTGCCAATAGTAGATTTTGAAATCACCGTTGTTAATATCAAGCATGGAACATCAAGAGCCTAAAGCTAAGCATGCACCATCAAGTGAAAACACAAAGAGTTAGCAAAAATCTTTATTTCAATTTCGATTCAATGCAAATAATCATATAAAAATAATTGCAGTAAATTAATTAAATAA
>JAJJWW010003019.1:0-128778 GCA_023531295.1 Papaver armeniacum
GCGTTGTGCATGGCTTTGCCATAGAGTAGCGCGCCAAATTAGGGTTTTAGGTGCAAACCGTGTGTTTTGTCTTTGGGCCGCAAGTTGCCATGCGTTAGGTGGCGAACTTGGATGGTCGAGATCTGTATCTCGAAGAGAAGGGTAGCCGTTGATTATTGCAACCTTCGGTTTGGCGTGGAGAAGTAGTTGGCATGGTTTGCCATTGGTACGGTGGAGCGGCGGGCATGGTTGGCATGCCTTGGCGCAGAGACATGGCTGGCATGGTTTGCCATTGGCACGGTGGTGCGGCTGGCATGGTTGGCATGCCTTGGCGCAGAGACGTGGCTGGCATGGTTTGCCATTGGCACAATGGTGCGGCTAGCATGGTTGGCATGCCTTGGTGCAGAGACGTGGCTGGAATGGTTTGCCATTGGTACGGTGGTGCGGCCGGCATGGTTGGCATGCCTTGGCGCAGAGACGTTGTAGTAGCAGGAAATCCCACACTACACCCCTCACTAGAATTTACACAATTAAGTCATTTTAAGATGAACAATTATATTCTTTATTGATTAAAACTCACTAATATTACAAGGTGGAAAGGAAAATAAGCAAAGGACTTTACAACCGCTCTAAACTTTCTCTCTCTTAATAACTTGCTCCTCACTCGAAAAAAGATCTCTCCTCTCTTAAGCCTATTCGGCTCTTTATATAGGACATTACATAGTGGATGACAGCTAAGCTGTCCTTTATTTTTGGATCTGACTTGCGACATTCTCGCGAGTGTACAACTATTAAATCTCGCAACACTCCTAAATTTCGCTAGATCTTCACATCTTTCTCGTGTTCAAGCTGTCGTCATCCATTGCGTCATTTATATTATCCATCTGCGACCTTTTCACAATGTGTTGTTTACGAATTTCGCAAGGGTGTTGGTGATGCGATATTCTGATCCTACATCTTGCCTCTTCTGATGTCTTCTCTGCGAAGGGGAGAATTTCATGAGAACTAACACTTTGAAAATGCCGTTGTTGTTCATTTCTTTCTTCCGACAAGATTCCGTGAATTAAGCATAACCGTTTACACGTGTTAAATTTTTCCCTATTCACCGACACTTTAAATGCTAACCGGTCACCATTTTTTTGTCTATTTAAGAAGAGATCCATCGTAAAAATGTCTTCTTTCTTTTACTTCGTCTTCTTCATCTGTAAATCCTCTTTTTTTCGTCTGCAACTTTTTCACTGTTCATCTTTCCGTAAATCCTCTCCCTATTTCTGCTACTGTTCTTATGGAGCCATCAAGGTTTGTTTATTTTGCTGAAATTGATATTCTTAAAATTGATTTTCTCTACTGAAATTATTTTATTTGATATTGTTCATCTTTAGATAATTCCCATACTGTTTCTGTTTTAGCAAAAACACTTCCAACACCAAGTTTACGATCCAAAACCCTAATGTTCCCAAGAGTTCGCAAAGAAAACTCGTTGTGAACAAAAAGGAAGCCTCGCGAATAGCAAGGTATTAAGAAACACTTATTCTTTTAATAACAATATTGTTGCCTCTGTTTCTTATATGATTTGTTATTCGCATGGTGATGCAAATGTCTAGAGGCCCCCCAAAAGACCTCCCCATCCTAAAAATGTTGAAACAGCTGTTCCATTTCCTTTGTTTAAGCTTTCAACACCTCCTGCGACATCTTCGCAGGCGGAATCTCCTTTTCCCATTTGCGAAAATGTCGCTGCAAATATATCCCATGTAACTAATCTTTCTATAAATGAAGTTTCTCACAATAACCCTATTGCGAATGTGTTGTACTGCCTTTACTTCAGCCCATTTTGTGAAATAGTCTGTAGCGACAATCAGATATCTTCTTTGCCCAGTTCCTGGTAAGAATGGTCCCACAATATCTAATCCCCATTTTCCAAAAGGCCATACACTTGTTGAAGATGTTAATGGCGCTCCTGGTGCATGTATTTTCTTTCCGTGCCTTTGGCAATCTTCGTAACGCCTTGATATTTTCTTCGCATCCTCGTGCATAAATGGCCAATAATAACCTTGCATCTTCGCTTTGTATGCCAAAGATCTTCCGCCGTTGTGATTGCCAGCATCTCCACTATGTAACATCTTTAGTACTTCTTCTCCTTCTTTCCGTGTTAAACATCCGAGTGAAGGTCCGTTAAAGGCTCTCCGGTACAATATTTCATCCCTTAGTTCATAATTTGTCGCACGGCTTTTTAATTTGTGTGCCTCCAATCTATTCCTTGGTGTTTCTCCTCTTTTTAGATATGCATGAAGTTCTGCTCTCCAATCTTCAATACTAGGTATTTGTTCTCCATCTCCTATTATCATTACATCTACCTCCTCTTCTTCTTCTTCTTCTTCTTCTTCTTCTTCTTCTTCTTCTTTATTGATTGATGGTGATGAAAGTGTTTGTATCTTTATGCATCTCGCAGCTGGGTCTGTCATCATAATTGAGATGAAAGCAAAAGCATCTGCGAGTCTGTTATCTTTTCTTGATATGTGTCTCCGTTTAATTTTTGGGATTCTCACGACAACTCTTCAACAAGTTTTTGTATTTCTTCATGGATGATTCATTTGTAGTGTATTCTCCTTTTATTTGACAAATGACTAATTGTGAATCGCTGGTGATTCTTACATTTTGCAACTTCATTTCTATTGCAAACTTCAAGGCATGTATCACAGCCTCATATTCTGTCTCATTATTGGTGGATGCAAACTCCAATCTGAAGGAAAAAGCCATTTTGTTGCCCTCTGGCGAAATCAAAACAACTCCAACTCCATTACCTTCCCCATTTGATGATCCATCCACCAATATTTCCCATCTGTTTGGCTCTGTTAATAGATCTCTTGGATTTCCATGCTCTTCTTCTATATCCATCATTTCTTCCACTGCATCTTCTAAGGGAAATTATGCTAAGAAATCTTCAACAACTTGCGATTTTGGTGAAGAAAGTATTTCATATTTGATTTTGAAATGTCCTATATGTGCATTCCATCTCTCGACTTTCCCTGATCTTTTTGAATTTTTCATTACTGACTCGATTGGTATTTTTGTCAGTACCCTTATTTCATGCGCCTGAAAATAAATTCGAAGTTTAAATGCTGCATAAACTAATGCCAAAATTAGTTTTTCAATCTTTGAATAATATTTCTGCAAACATTGAAGGTTTTCTTGATGTAATAGATTGGTTTTTCAACTCCTGCGTCTACTCGCAATAACACAAACACTTAACGCATGCGAAGTTGTCGCAAGATAGATTAATAATTCTTCTCCCGGTTCTGCCTTTTGCGAAATAGATATATTTGTCAGATGTTCTTTTATTCCTTGAAAGGCTTTCTCGCAATCGTCTGTCCATCTAAACTTCGTCCCTTTTTTGAGTATATTGAAAAAATGCTTACATTTATCTGATGATCGCGAAATGAACCTTCCCAGCGAAGCTAAGAGTCCATTTAACTTATGTACGTCTTTTACCGTCGTCGGTGTTGGCATGTCGCGAACTGCTTGTACTTTCTCTGGATCAATTTGTATTCCTTCTTTTGATACGATGTAACCTAAAAAAATTCCCGATGCAACCCCAAAAATACATTTTTCTGGATTTACCTTGATGTTAAAATGTCTCATTTGTTCAAAAATTTCCCTCAGATCTTGGACATGACTTTTTGCTTCTTTACTTTTTATTAACATATCATCTACATATACTTCCAATGTTTTGTGTATCCACTTCGCAAACACCTTTTCTACCATCCTTTGGTATGTTGCTCCAGCATTTCGCAAACCAAATGGCATTTTTGTGTAACAATATAACCCTCTTGGAGCGAAAAAAAGCAGTATGCTCCTGATCTTCTTCAGCGAGAGGAATTTGATTGTACCCTTTATATCCATCTAGAGAAGATATTCTATCATTTCCTGCTGCTGATTCGACCATTTGTGGAATATCCGGTAATGGAAAACTATCCTTCGGACAAGCTTTATTTAGATCAGTAAAATCTATACAAATTCTTATCCCTTTTTTCTTCTTTGGAACTACGACCATATTTGCTATCCACTCTGGGTATTTTGCTTGTCTTATAATCCCTGCATCAAGTATCTTCTGCAACTCTTCTTCTATTTGAGGATGATACGTTGTCGCGATTTTTCTGATTCTTTGTTTGAATGGCCTTATATTTTTGTCAATTTCAAATCTGTAACATGCCACAGATGGGTCTATCCCAGGCACCTCATCCATGTTCCATGCAAAAATATCTTTAAATTCTCGCAACAGACCAATAGTTTTTTCTTCTTCATCTGCTTCCATCTTGGTCCCAATTTTTAGTATTTTGGGTTCTTCTTCGATCCCAACATTCACTTCCTTCGTTGGTTCTGCCGCAGTGTAGCTGGCCTTAGGTTCTCCCATAGGTGTAGGTTCTTTTATCTCCTTCGCAAGCTCGGTTCCTTCTTCCAAAATTTCGATTGTATCCCTTTTCCTTCCTATGCTCTTATCATATAAGCTCTAAATTCCTCTTCTTTCTTTGCTTCCTTCGCCAATTTTCTGCGATCTTTTCGCTTCTTTGCATGTCCTTCATATTGTTTTACTTCAACTTGATAGCATAATCTCGCTTTATCAGTTTCCCCTCTAATTTCACCAATCCCACTTGGCATAGGAAATTTGATGCATTGATGTAATGTTGATGCTACGGCTTTAATCGCATGAATCCATGGCCTTCCCAACAGCATGTTGTATGGTGATTCCATATCCACTACGCATAATGCCATTTGTGTTTCAATCTCCCCCAACAAGATTCGCACCTCTATTTCTCCTTTTGGTTTTGTTATAGATTTGCCAAAGCCATGAATATGATAAGTTGAAGGAGACATCTCTTCATCTTTGTATCCCATTTCTCTGTATGCATGGTAAAAGATTATATTCGCCGAACTCCCCATGTCAACTAGAGTTCTGTTTATCGCCCATTCTTCCATAATTTTTGCCGATTTTTCTTTTTTCTTTACGTGTGGTTACTGTGATTACCAAAGGATATGTGTGGTTTAAATTTTCTCTTGATATTTCTGCTGCTGTGAATGTAATCTTCTGTTTTTCCCAATCTTTTATGGGTGACGCTTTCTCCGTTGTTACGATTTTCTTTCCTTCAAAATCTCGTTTATGTATTCTCCCTCTGATATTTTCATGAAATTCATTAATCATTATTTTTGTAATCAAACTACAGTCCAACTTTCTATTACGTTCCTTGATTTTAATTTTCTCTACTTTAACCGATTTATCAATTTGTTTCATCGTCTTCTTGATTTGAACAATGTTAACAACAATCTCTAATCTTTAATCTTCAGTCCCTGTTTCTAGCGCCATATGTAGTAGCAGGAAATCCCACACTACACCCCTCACTAGAATTTATACAATTAAGTCATTTTAAGATGAACAATTATATTCTTTATTGATTAAAACTCACTAATATTACAAGGTGGAAAGGAAAATAAGCAAAGGACTTTACAACCGCTCTAAACTTTCTCTCTCTTAATAACTTGCTCCTCACTCGAAAAAGATCTCTCCTCTCTTAAGGCCTGTTCGGCTCTTTATATAGGACATTACATAGTGGATGACAGCTAAGCTGTACTTTATTTTTGGATCTGACTTGCGACATTCTCGCGAGTGTACAACTATTGAATCTCGCAACACTCCTAAATTTCGCTAGATCTTCACATCTTTCTCGTGTTCAAGCTGTCGTCATCCATTGCGTCATTTATATTATCCATCTGCGACCCTTTCGCAATGTGTTGTTTACGAATTTCGCAAGGGTGTTTGTGATGCGATATTCTGATCCTACAGACGTGGCTGGCATGGTTTGACATTGGCACGGTGGTGCGGCTGGCATGGTTGGCATGCCTTGGCGCAGAGACGTGGCTGGCATGTTTTACCATTGGCACGGTGGTGCGGCTGGCGTGGTTGGCATGCATTGGCGCAGAGACGTGGCTGGCATGGTTTGCCATTGGCACGGTGGTACGGGTGGCATGGTTGGCATGCCTTGGCTCAGAGACTTGTCCAGCATGGTTTGCCATTGGCACGGTGGTGCATCTGGCATGGTTAGCATGCCTTGGCGCAGAGACGTGGCTGGCATGGTTTGCCATTGGCACGGTGGTGCGGCTGGCATGGTTGGCATGCCTTGGCGTAGAGACGTGACTGGCATGGTTTGCCATTGGCACAGTGATGCGGCTGGCATGGTTGGCATGCCTTGGTGCAGAGACGTGGTTGGCATGGTTTTCCATTGGCACGGTGGTGCGGCTGGCATGGTTGGCATGCCTTGGCGCAGAGACGTGGCTGGCATGGTTTGCCATTGGCATGGTGGTGCGCTGGCATGGTTGGCATGCCTTGGCGCTGAGACGTGGCTGGCATGGTTGGCATGCCTTGGCGCAGAGACGTGGCTGGCATGGTTTGCCATTGGCACGGTGGGAGAATTAGGGTTAGGTGTATGCAGAGGTGATGTCAGTTAATACTAAGGGTTCTGTCGTAGAACATGACACATGTATAAAAAAAAGGTACCCTGGTAATTCTTATGTAAATACACTGATTGATTCAATAAATGCGCTATTGGTCATAGTGACGTCATGTCAGATGTACGGTTTTACGATTTTATCCCTAAGCTAAAAACCACCATCAACACCTCCCTAAAAACTCAATAACAAAAAATTGTCCAAGCTGGAAGGAATGTTATTCATAGGTCTTACTCTGATGTTGATGCTGCGGCAGAGTTTGAGATTAAAATGAAAATTGCTAAAAAATTGGAGCTAGAAAAAATAATTGCTAATATTGCTTCCTCTTCAAAAGATCCTGTCATTTTTGGAGCACAAACCTCCACTAATGTGGAAACAAATTCCCCCCATCCAAATGTTATAGCCTGCCAAATAAGAAATAAAAAGTTGGAACTCTCCAAGAAAATTGTTGGCAACTACAAGAAAAACCTTCCAAAGATGAAAGCTGCTGCAAGAGCCAAAAATGCTGGAACTTCATATAATGCTCAAACTCAAGATGTGGATCCTGATGGCATCTTCCCTACTTCTCCTCCACCTAAACCTTTCCCCTTCAATACCCTCCCAACTCTAGCTCAGATTAAGGAGAGAATGGAGACTGAAATGGCTAACAAGAAGAAGGAAGCATGGAAGGCTAAAAAGAAAGCTCATGTCTTTGAGCAGACTAGTTCTCCTACTCATATGCCCAATATGATGGAACCTAAAAGAAAGAAACATCTCCCTGCTGGGGATGATTTGGACATCAACTCAATGGATTCTGATTGTCTCAAAAGATTCAAAGACCAAGCTGATCTTTCTGCTGAACCACTAGACTCCAACATTCCCTTGATGACTAATGGTGACTCAGGCAACTCCTCTACTAACTCCATGGTACTCTTCTATACTCTCTACAAGTTTTTTCTATTTCTGATACTTAGACTGAGTAGCCACTTAAGTTTACTTACTTACTATGACAACATTGCTAAAAGGCCTTCTTCCAAGTATCCTAATGTATCCTACTTCTGGCAATTCTTTACCACGTTGGCATGGAATTATCAAGGTTTGGGCACAAAGGATGCTAAAAAAAATATCTTAATGATATGTTGAATAAAATCAACCCTGATATCATTTTTAACTCTGAAACCAAACAAAAATAAGAAAAGCTCAAGAAAATCATGAAAGATGTTAATGCCCAGAATTACTGGTTTGTAAACCTATGAGGGGCTAGTGGCACTGCTGGTGGTTTAACATTGATATGGAAAAGCAATATTGATATTGAGATTCTTGATCACTCCTTAAACCATATCAATGCAATTGTCAAGCCTGTCAGCGGCACTCCTTGGTTATACACTGGTTACTATGGTAGCCCTTATGACACCAATAGTAAAATAGATACTTGGAAAATTCTGGAAAGCACTGCTGTCAACAATGCTCTACCTTGGCTGGTCATTGGAGATCTCAACATCATTCTCCATGACACTGAAAAATTCAGTACTCATCCTTTGGATGCTATTGATGCAGCTATCTTTGGAAACAAAATCCTTGATCTGGATTTAGTTGATCTGGGCACCACTGGTTGTCCATTCTCTTGGTCTAACAAAAGAAGTGGACTTGCTGTCACTGAACAAAGATTGGATAGAGGGCTAGCTACTGAAAGCTGGCTCCTCTTATATCCCAATACTACCATATCTAATATGCTAGCTATTGGATCATACCATCACCCAATTCTTCTCAATTCTAATCCAACTTAGCAAACTGGTAAAATCCCTTTTAAATTCTTTGGTCCTTGGCTAGACCATAAGGATTGCAGGAATATCATTGTTGAGTATTGGAGAAGAAATCTCACTGGCTCCGGTGCTTTTCTCATTGCTAGGAAGCTTAAAGATATCAAACTTCACCTCAGAGTTTGGAACAAAGAGGTTTATGGTAGTATAAAAACTAACATTGAAGAATGTAAAAAACATCTCTTATGGTTACATAACAACTACTTGTAATCGATAGAAGTAAAGTCGGCAACTTAGCTAAGCAAATGCTCAGTGATTGGCAAGATATTGAAGAAAAATTTTGGAAGACAAAAAGTAGGGATCATTTCATAAAATTAGGTGACCAAAAAATACAAACTACTTCCATAGAGCTACTAAATGCAGAACAAGAAGAAACAAGATAGATACTATGCAAGACAGTAATGGAAGTTGGATCTCTGATTATCAAGAATTGAAAAACTGCTTTACCCAACACTTCACTAAGATGGCTACTGCTGAAACAACCCTCATCAACCCAGAAATCATCAATCTAATACCCACTACCATCACCACTACTGACAACAATATGCTTAACAGAACCCCAGATTACAATGAAATCAAATCCATCCTTTTTAGTATGGCAAAAGATAAAGCTCCAGGGCCTGATGGTTTCCCACCTAATTTCTTCCAAGCAAATTGGGAGCTGATAGGAGAAGCCATTGTCAAGATGGTGCAACATTTCTTCATATCTGGACATATGCTAAAAGAGATGAACTCTACCTTCATTTCCCTTATACCCAAGATAGACAATCCAACTTCCCCAAGCTATTTCAGACTTATAAGCCTCTGCAACACTACCTACAAAATGAAATCCAAACTCATAGCCCAAAGAATGAAACCATACCTCACCAAAATTATATCACCTTATCAATCTGCTTTCATTCCTGGAAGGAAAATCTCTGATAAATATTGCTATTGCTCATGAGTTCATTCATTCCATGAGATCCAAAAGAGGTATCAAAGGTGAAAAGGGAAGTATGGGGATAAAGATTGACATGGCTAAGACCTTTGATAGAGTTGACTGAAATTTCCTCAACACTATTATGACCAAGATGGGCTTTAATGATCAATGGTGCCAAAAAATAATGCAATGCATCTCTACCACTACCTTTGATGTCCTTATTAATGGCTCTCCTGATGCATTCTTTACTCCTTCTAGAGGTCTTAGACATGGGGACCCTCTGTCTCCATATCTTTTTATTTTCTGCATGGAAGCCCTATCCAGAACTCTTATACATGCTGAAGACCTAGGTATCATCTCTGGAATAAAGATTTATAGGGGAGCTCCTTCTATAAATCATCTTCTATTTGCTGATGATTGAATGGTTTTCTGCAAAGCAAACAAAATAGAAGCTCAAAATCTCATGGACATCCTCAACATATTTGGAGACACTTCTGGCCAACTCATCAACTTCAATAAATCTGGAGTGTTTTTCAGCAGGAACACTGATCCAACTCTCATCCCTGTCATCAGAAACATAATGGGAGTTCAAGTTCTGCAACTGGATGATAAATATCTAGGATCTCCCCTCTTTACCCACAAAATCAAAATCAAGTCATTTAAACCAGGGGTTGACAAGATGAAGCTGAGATTGTCAAGTTGGAAAAATGCTCCTCTAAATCCTGCTGGTAGGGAAATTCTCATTAAAATTGTTACTTCAACATCCAGTATCTATCAAATAAACAGCTTTAGAATTCCTAAACAAACTTGTCAAGACTTAAAAAAGCTTCAAAGAGATTTCTTTTGGAGAAAAAATCTGGAAAACCCCAAAGGCTACTATCCAAAGGCTTGGACAGCTGTCTGCAAACCAAAGGAGCTAGGTGGATTAGGCTTCATGAACATGGAACTCTTCAATAGCTCTATGATTACGAAAATTGGATGGAGACTGGAACAAAATAAAGACTCATTATGGTATCAACTAATGGATGCTAAGTACCTGCTGGAGAGAAATGTGCTGAATATGGATACAAAAGCTAAAGATGGAGACTCTTGGATCTGGAAAGGTATCCTTGAAGGAATACATAACATACAACAACATTGTTATTGGAAAATAGGCAATGGAAACAGAATCAGAATATGTGAAGACCTATGGATTCCAAACTCCACAGTTAAGCTCATAAAACCCACTCACTGCCCACAGCATATTGAGATGCTGACACACCTCATGACACCCTCTGGGGACTGGAATACTCACCTTGTTCAACATATTTTCATTATAAACAGTGCTCAAACCATCATGGCACTCAACACTCACCAAGGGGATGATGACACAATTCAATGGAACTTAAATGAAACTGGAAAATTCTCTGTCAAAGCCATTTACAAGGCAAAGATAGACAACTTATACAGGAATGACACCATTACAAGAAATTGGGAGGCTATATGGAAAATGAATATTTCTCCAGTTATAAAGATCTTCATCTGGAAATGTGCACATGAAATCCTTCCCACTAATGCAAAGACTGCAAGCATTCTGCACTACATTGATCCTATATGTCAAATTTGCAAAAGTGGGGAGGAAACAACGACGCATATATTCTTAAACTGCCCTGCTGCAACTGATATTTGGCATGAAGTTCTTGGGGCATCACATGGCAAGTTTGACAACACCATAAACTTCATGGATTGGTTCAACTCCTGGTTCATATCTGGAAGTCCTTCTGAAAACTACAATATTTATGCTACTATTTGCTGGCATATTTGGAAGGCTAGATGTGACCTAGTTTTCAATTGCATAAAGACTAATTCCAAACAAACATCTCTCAGCATTAAGCAACACTTATGTGATTATAACAGGGTTCACAACCTACCAACTTATGCACTAAATACTTTTTCTCTGAATGGAGAAGAGCCTGACAATCAGGCGGATCTTACAGTGCCTTATGATCTAAATCAACATGCTCCACATGAGTTTGGTTTTATCATAAAAATCTGTACTATACAAGACCCTGAAAACTTAAAATATTTTTCTGCACTAACTATCTTGGATGCTGCAGGAAACAACATTGATAGTAGGGGACACTCAGGCCACTTGGGAGATTGGGGAGCAACATGAGGTGCAGACCTAGCTTTCAACTGGGAAAAGGAGCAGCATCACATGAATATTGAAGTACAAGCTGAATCCAAGGAAATTCTGTCAAGATTCCAGTTTCTATATAACCATGCAATCAAGGGAAGATTCAACCTCAGTCATTATGAAGACTTGAAAAGCACTAATGAAGACATTATCTTAAGAATCAACCCAATTTCTTTTGTGTTAACTAGTCTTACTTTAATTCATAGACTCCAAAACTTGCAATCTCTTAATATTGCTATTATGTGTAAGAACTATGAAAGCAGGCTTGGCACAAGCACTGCTACTACTTTGTTTGGTTCTTAGGCCCTGCCCAAGTTTTTCTAAAAAAAAGAAGAAAAAAATAAAATAAAAGATCTCTCACCACTAATGACACTTAATGTGTTGGTTTGTGGTGAAAATTTCCTTCCCATATGAATGGGTCCGAAGGATGGGCTCATATGGCATGTGCCTATCTGTGACTGCGTTTGGTTGTGAGTGAATATCTACTTCCCATCCACACAACGGATTTTTTTTCTTCACAATCTTAGAGATCTTCCCATTTAGGAAGTAGTTCAGTTTTAAGAAACCACTCAAACCAGTGATGAATTGGTTTTAGAAGCTGATATAAGATACGATTCAGAAACATCTATTAGGTGTACGAGTATGAGTGTTGGTTTAATAATTGTTGATGATGCAGGCAATTGGAGAACGATGAGATGCACACCAGTAGTAGCTCTAGACATTTAGAAAGCAGAGGCGCTTGCTGCGTCGGAGGGATTAAGTGGGCAATGAAGCATCAATTAAAAAATCTACAACTTGAAGGGAATAGAGTCAACGTGGTAAATACGATTAATGGCAAGATTGGATCAGATTAATGGCAAGATAGGATCAATAAAATGGACAAAAATAATATTATTAATGATTGTTTTAATAAGTGGAAATATATGTTCCAAAAAAAAAAACTACGGTCGCGCTAGGCGGATCGCTATTTCCACGCTCCTTACCCGCACTCTGAGTTGGTCAAGTGATGTGGAGTTGTGATGTGGTTTTCTTTATTCCTCGTCAATGTCTGAAGAGAGAGAAATAAAACAAACCTCCTTCTCTCACTAACTTTATCTTCATCTACCAATTTCTCACATTTTAATCAAATTGATTGTTTCTGTCGTGATGGATGTTCTGGTTGTGTTTGATTTTTGAAGATCTATCAATTTTGAACACTAAATTGAAAGATGGAACATTAAATTTTGTTGGAAATTTTAAATTTAGGGTTTTATTCTATCAATTCCAAGGGTAAAGATGTTTATGTTTTTGATGTTGTTCTTGTTGGTGGTGATGATTTAGATTGTGGTAAAGATTTAGGTTACATATGATTGAGATTTAGGGTAGTTGTTCAATTATGAATGGGCATGTGTGAATATTCAACAATGAACCAGAAGAAGAAAAAAAAAGTATATACAGTACCACCAAATCTGAGTTTAAAGCAAAATTGATGACTGGTGCTTAAATTCGTGAATGAAAATTTAAGAGGTATAAGCTTACATATATATATATATATATATAAGTTAACAGTATTAAAAAATAAAACTTCCTAGTATCCTCTTACTGTAAAAGTCGGTACATGTTTAACTAAAGTTCCCAGTAACTCAAAATGTTGCCGACCGTATTACATAAAAAGAAGTTGAACCATCCAGTACAACTAAACTTCCCAGTATCTCAAAGAACTTAGCCGTATAACAAAATTGAAGTTCAACTTCCTATTCCAGTGTATAATTTCAGTTGAGCTTAACAACCCAAATCACCTAAAAATATTAACAAAGCTTCCCAATAGCACATAACTTTTTTTTGCAAATAACTTGATTAAGCAATGTGATCATCCATAGCCTTCCTCCCTTGGTGGAAATTGAGACGCCTTCAAAAGAAATAAAACAAAACATTACAATAAAAAAGGGAACCAATAGTATTACCATGAGCAAGATAAGATGTTTTCTTTAACTAAGTATTGCAGACCACGGTACTTACCAATAGTTGTTCCATGAAAGAAGGTTGTGTAATGGTGAAAGGCTCACTTGTATATCTGCCGGAAGAACTTTCCATGTATGGTACATAAGGACCGCCCACATACGGAATACAAGGAGTGCTCATATACGTTGTGAGTACGAGGAGAGCTTATGTATGCGCCTCTTCGACCTCGACCTCGCCCTCTCCCTCGTGTGCCTCTTCCACCTCTCACTTGCTTGCCCCTTGGTGCTATTTGGTGAGTGCCTCTTCCTGTTCTTGTCGTACTCGTATATAATTGTTCTTGTGTCATTTGAGTTGTTGCATAATGCTCTTGGGGCATTGCAACTCCATCATATAAGGAATCAGGCATTTCAGTTTGAATGTGATCCTACAGAGACACAAAATTAACAGTGTTGTAAATAGGTTCACTATGTAGCAATGAAACTACCCGGAGAATACAAAAATCTGGATACAAGTTAAGAAGCTTACTTGGCCATTTTCAGTTGATACTTTTTTCTTCACCCTTTTCTTACTCCTCCTAGGTTTATAGCAAGTATCTCGAGGTCGCCCTTTGGACTTTATATTTTTAGGATCTTTTATTGATGGCACCGATACCCCTTGAATCTCAGCTAGTTTAACCTTTTCAACTTCTATTTTCATTGAGCGTAACTTCTTGATTATCTCATCCAACCACTCATCTACAACCGTGTGTTGTTCCTTGCTGACACAAGCCAAGTCCGCAGCTTCACTAAACTTCACACTTAACTGATTAAAATGCACACTTGATTCATTTTTTTCCCAACATCTATAACTCACTTTCACCTTTGTGTGCAATCTAACTATATCTTTCCTCCACCTCCTTAAGATGTATTTATCTGATATAAGTCGAATATTGTTTCGTATCAATATGTTGATAGCATGCCTACAAAGGATTCCTTTAAACTCAAATTTTTGGAAGCTACAATGAATATCAAATTCAACCTTTTTTGTTCTTTTTTCATTTCCTTCTTCACATTTATCACCCTCACTTTCATCTGATTCGCTTTCACTTTCACTGTCCACATCTTCGCTTTTGTCATTTGTCTCTTGGCGTGGGCTATGTCCTCGATTTCATCTTCATAAGTCTCTGTCTTATGAAATTTCACAATAAAATTCAATTGTTTGCAAAAACCTCCATTCCAAATATTCTCTAGAACTTCATATGTAGTACCACCTTCACAATCATCTTTCAATCCCATCATAACACAGTTAACCGCCTTTGTAACTTCCACTTGAAACTTTCGAAATATTTCAGAAGTGTACAACTGTTGCATTTGCTTTTCAAATGGATTTCCAGTAATGGCTTCGATTGTTATTGAGAATGAATCGGCATCAGCAATCAACTCCTTTTTAATTTTTTTCCTTAATACTTGTTCATGCTGCTCTACAAATTGTTTCAAACTTGTTTTTGCGTTGACAAATCCATCAAAGAAAGCATTCATGCTTTCGCTAAGCTGCGTTGACGATATCCCAGCCCAAAATATATTCTTTAGGAAACACGATATCCATCTCTGTTTCTCATCATATAGTGTGTTTAACCACTCGTTTTCCTCCAAACTATACGTTTTCAACATCTTTTCCCAAGATTCTTCAAACTGGGCAGGAGTTTGTGTATCATGAATTATTTCTTGCAAATCAAGTATTATATCATCGATTCTCTATATCTCCTAAACTTTCCTGAAGACGGCGCCTTTTTCAAGAATGTGCCACAAACACCACCTATGCCTAGCTATTGGAAACATGGCTATTCGGATCATGATTGATCTTTATCGCCTTTTCATCGCCCCATCTTGATCGGTTATAATTGCTTGTGGAGCAATGGGTTGTGTCCATTAATGGCCCGGACATGTATTTTAACCATTCTCTGAACAACCATTCATATGTTTCTTCTCGTTCATTTGCAAGTAACCCACAACCAAGCAATATAGATTGTCCGTGGTGATTGACACCAACAAAAGGAGTAAATGTCATGTTGTACTTGTTTACTAGGTAAGTGGCATCAAATGAAACAACATCACCAAATTCTTTATATGCTTCTACACTCCAAGCATCTGCCCAAAATACATTTTTCAACTGCCCATCTTCATCTATGTCCACCTTGAAATAAAAGTTAGAATTCTCTTTGCTCTTCCTAAAAAAATAATTCCACATAGCTTGTGCATCTCCATCCCCAAGTCTCAGTTTCTTAGTTCTTGAACTGCATTTCTTATATCCCTCTCACTACACCCGACGTTAGGAATTCCCCCATGCTCGTTTGACACAGATTGAAAGGTTTTAGCAGCCTTAATCCTTGATTGATCATTGTTTAGTATCCTATGTTTAACATGTGGACTAATAAACCTATGTCAACGATAATGTCGAGCATTCTCAACGTTAATATGGTGATTGTGCTTGAAAAATAATTGAGATACCTCCCATTTGTCGTCATTATTCAATCTTGCAGTAACTGAAGCTAAGCACCCACACCCGTACGTCTTGCTAGGTCTTGCAGGTTTGAAAGATATGGATTTGAACTTTCCTTGTCGATTACAATAATAAGTGACACTTCTAAGAATTCCCTGAGTATTCTTTCGTTGGGTTTTCTTCCTCATAGCAAAACCCAATGATTTTTCATATTTTCTATATGCTTCAGCTACCTCAAGAGGTGTATCAAAAATCTTACCAATGCAGATTTCAGGATTCTCATCGTATTCCTCATCCTCATACTCCGCATCATTCTCACTACTCTCATCGAGCTCGTCTGCATTATAATCAGCATCCTCATCATCCTCCTCATACAAATCAGTGTTGATGTCATCAACATTTACCTCTCTATTTTCCATAACCATCTATCAACAACTAGAAAATTAAGACAAATTAGTATTGTTGTTTTCCCTCTTAAAACAATAAGAAGCAACACAAAGTTTATCAGACAAATTTAAAACCAAAATCCAAAAATATTTTAACAAATCTCAGATTCAACAATATAAATAAGCAAACAAAATCTTACGGTTTGCAAAAATTAGGGCAAAAAAACATATGATATGAGAAACTTACATTATTGTTCGTATCAAATTAGAGAAATATTATAGATATCTGCTACTGGATTTGCTTTGTATTATGTTTTTGTTGTTATAACTCTCTTAAGTTTTTGTTTATGGGTGAAAACTACTCCTGCAGAATTTGGTAATTTGGGGTGTGGATGAGGAATGAATTTAAACCTTAAACAAATGCACTGCACGGTGAGTGCTTGTAGATTCGAGAGATCAACGTGCAAGTCCGGCCTAAACCAAGAAATGGCCGTTCCGGACTTGTTTCGGTCACAAAGTGAAGGAGATGGGGTTGATCTTAGGGAGGAAAGCGAAGAAGGTGTTGAGATTGTGAAGGTGTTGGCTTGCTTATGACTTGTAACGAGAAAGGTGAGCGGGCTTGTGATTGATGCAAGCAGGCTACGGGTGTTGGAATACGTTTTTATTAACACTTGGTTTCTCGTCTCATCACGGACTTGTGTTGTTGTTTGAAATAGGGCGGAGAACCTATTTATACAAGTCATTGAGCCTTATTCACGTCTCTCGTGGGAAGTGGAGGAAGTGGAGTGATGGAGTAGTGGAGTTGTGCGTTGGTGATACACGACCAGCCTTGCCCACTTCTCCTGTTCATCTCTAACCGTCCATGACTTCCTAACACGTTCTTGTGATGTCGCGTTGCACGCTGCACGCTGTAAAATGCCAAACCAATACCCCAGTATGTATCCCCCAGTTTGTGACATGATTGATGTCTGGAATGTGTGGATCGTGGATCCACGAAAGATAGCATGTAATCTTTGAATTGAATAACTGCGTTATTCGGGAAGTCGATACTTGTGAAGTATCGTGTGTATTTTATGCGCAGTCGCATTATGGTGTGGTAAAGTGATGGGTAATGATGCCTCACTAACCAAATAACTCCTAACCGGGGTTGTATAACCAAGTTGGTGAAGTTGGACGGATGAGATGATCTTTGAGACACTCATCTGCGACCGCTAATGAATATTAGGGTTTTTTTGAAGAGGTGCGCAAGCATCACTCTTCAGCTTGGTCGAAACCAAGCATGGAAAGGGATTTGGAGAGGACCGACCGGGCATGTGTGTAGACAGCATGCCAGTGTGCACGTCCATACCTCACTGTCCCATGAAGGCGCGATCTAGGCCACTCAATTTGACCGGTAAAGTTGAGTGGTTGAGATCGGTTTGCGGCAGAAATCCATTGCCGCAAAGGAGTTGGAAACCGCGTGACATCCCTAGTTTGGGCACGCGTTTCAAGACGACCCATCTTGGTCGGTCTTGGTCGATCATACCAGTGTGTAGGTGGTAGGCCGGTGTTCACACCTATACCTGACTATCCCATGAAAACGTGATCTAAGCCACTCAAATCGTCCGGTGAAGTTGAGTGGTCGAGATCAGTTTTCAATTTGGGAAGTGTAACCACGCAAGTTTGGGTGGACGGTTTGGGATAGCCAGGCATGGTATGCCTTGGCCGACCACGTGAAGAGATAGATGGGCCCACGGTGGTCATCTTTGGTATGACCGGACTGTTTAATCTAATCTCGGACCCTCCATCCGTCTTAGGAGAAGATGGACGCTCATGATGCTCAAAACCCTAATTCTGGGTTTCAAAGCCGCGCGTCACTCCTTGTTTGGGCGTACGAATTTGTTACAACCATGCGTGGTTGGTCTTGACCGATTAGTTAAGTGTGTAGGCGGGCCCACGGTAATCGTGTTGACATGCTCTGGGCCCTTTGAGTCTACATCTACACCCTCCATCTATACCTGCGAAGATGGAAGGTTGAGACTGTTTTGCGACACATGTAATATGCCACAAACCCTAATTTAGGGTTTTACGTCCATAATGCTTGGTATGAACGGTTTCTTGGCAAGCTAGGCCAATGACCGACCATGCGGGGGTCGGCCGTGGGTATTCCATACCCGGCTTGGGGGTGATGGAATTGATTTGGGTCATCCAATCATGCTTATGGAGTTGGATGACTGCGATCGGATCATATACGGATCGATACGGTCGGTCGGATGTCAGGATGCTCAATCGAGGCTAGTATAACACACCGAGAGTCATCACTGACGGGTATTTCGTACATGGTTTCATTATAGTGCTTGGAGGTTCGTGTTACTCTGATAATGAGTAACACTCAGTCGTCATGCCACACTGATAATGAGTACTGGAAATACAAGGCTGATATGAAATTCACAGGAAGGGATTGTTGCCACATGCTCCAACCTGGAGGAATTTCATGTATTCACGAGAATGGGATTGTTGCTACATGCTCCATTCTTGGTGAATTAAGTGAGGAGTATCCAACACTTATAAATGGCTTTCTCTTTTACAAGATGTCGGCGCATAATTTTTTCCGGTTTTTACAATTTTAACCTCAAATGAAAACCCACCATCAACATTAAGTCCCCCGCCTAGCACATAATGGTTACACTATTGTGTGGTAGGCATGAGATGGTGACATACATATATCTTTGAAATGACCAGGCTAAAGTAGATACATATTTCTAGGATAGTCGGCGTTGCCATGGAATTGGTTGGTTCTGATTAAGGATGCGAAGGAAACATGACTTGATCGGGTGAGTCGCTTTGGTTCCTCTTGTACATATTTGAGCTCGGCCGCTTCTTCAGGTGTACTTCCTTCATCATCACGGCTTTCCTCAGGTATATCTGATAAGCCTCGTCGATTGTTATCCCGAATTAGTAGCCTTCATAGGTGGCAAGTAAAGACTTCTTTTCCTTCTGGGATTCCGTCGACTTGTGAGATTATAAAGAATCGTCTCACGTGGTCGTTTATTCCATATCTCAGGTACTGCTCTGACTTTCTGATTAACTGATCGATGGATTTGATGATCTCCTCTTTTTTTGTGTGTGTGCTCATAACTCCCTCTCCTTTGCAGTTTATCATGGAAGCGGTGGACGCTCATTCTGTTGCTTCCCCAGAAAGAAGTTTTGAAGTTGACAAGCCCGAAAACCATGCGCACGAAGAAGTAATGGCTAAGATCGATCTTCCACTTCGCGAAGTCGGCCGTGCTATACAGGGGATGTCTATCTCCCACCTTCGTATTGCCGAGCACGTATCATGCACTTTCGCCTACGATTGACATGGAGGAGCGGTGGAGGCGCGAGGAAACGCTGCAGACACTAGTAAGCGCAAGGACAAAGAGATTTACAGCGCGGTTGAAGAGGCGGAGAGTTGAGCATAAACGACCTCCGAATGAAGACAAGTGTGATTACCCGGTTCAGGACGGCGTGATAATTCTTGATTCTAATACAGACGAACCTGAACATGTGAAAGCAATTTGCGTGGCCCCTGGTGTTGCTATGCCCTTTGATGCTCCCGCTGGTGATGTTGGGATGGAATGCGCTGCTGCTGCGGAGATGTCGATGAAGAAGGCGAGGTAGATCCGAAGGGAGGTGCATCAACAAGTGATGTAGCGAGAACCGACGGTGATGTGAGCGAGGCTAATCCTCTTGGCGACTAGAACCTCTTTTCTTCCTTTTTCCCTTTCCAAGTATATCCCGTACATTTGAATATCTTCCTTGTACTCAGTGGCAGCCGAGTTCAAGGTTTTCTTCCACTTGATTGTTTGAATAAAGATTTTCTTTTATAATCCTTTGTCAAGACCGCAATTGAACCTTCTCGGGCGCAAGGGTGCGCCTTCACATGTAATCCTTAGTGATAAAAGAAGTAATACTATAATGGAATATCCACGGACTGTGCTCCCGATGCAAGATCTTCTTGGCTTTCTTTGGGCGAGATGGCTCAAATCATTTTCCTTTTGTGCACAAGTTCTATTTCCTTCTTCCCATGAGATGCTTGTTTAGGATTTCCTTTCTTGCTTAGTGTGTTGATTTAGGCCGACTCAGGGCTTTGTGTTTTTAGGGGTAGAGAGGTTCTCAGATGGAAATAATGTTTCAACTACATTGGAAATTGAAAATTGAAACCCTAACTATGAATGCAAGTATTGCAATCATTTTCTGGGAGAATTACAAATATGACATGAAATTGTAAAAGGAAACACGCTGGAAAAAAATAGCAGCGTTTTCAAAGGGTGGAGGATTTGGAAAGTGGTAGCACGGCGTCTTAAGTTCGGTAGGGTTTGAGCCATTTTGAGTGAATTGTTATGCCTTCTAGTTTATCAGCGTTGATGAGCTTGCAAAAGAGCCGCCTAGAATAACATCCGCTACAGTGCACGGTTCATCTTCTCTTTCGGTGGGTGAGTCGGGTGGAGTGGTCATTTTCACCGTCATGCTCCCGACTTTGAATGTAGCCGTCTTCGTCACCAGATCTCCAATCCCAAACGGGTTTAAACGTGCAAATACTTGGACCTTTGTCTTGTCGTCTTTGACCAAGACATCCTCTACACTCTTGATAAAACGTTTGAAAGGGCCGGCTTCCCATTCACATCTCTTAGTCGGGGTTGGTTCATTGGTTGGAGTCAGTCCCCAGGACTTGTCAGAACGAGGGGCGGTAGGTTGTAAAGAAGGTTGTGTGGCGAGACTTACTTGAGATCGGAACTTTTCAACGTATGCTGACAGGCTCTCTCCGGGAAGTTGTGTCACATTGGTAAGTTCTTTGGTGCGGCAATAGACAGCCATCGGGGAGGTCCGAAGGCGTGTTGGAGATTCTTTCAGGTATCGAAACCGGCGGACAGACTCCTAGTATTGCTTTGTTGTCATGCATCCAAGAACGTCCTAGGATCATGTCGTAGTTGGGATTATCTTTGACTATGTAGAACTTGGCTTGCGTCGAGGCATCACCCAATTTGACTTCAAGATTGATGTATCCATATGCATCTCTGGGCTCTCCTGCTGAATCTTTAACCACAGTCGGGTGACGAGTAGCTTCCTGCTTCGAAATCTTTGCCGCTCTCAAGGTCTTGACGGTAATGATGTTAAATTCGGAAGCCGCATCAATCAACGCATTATCGAACTCAACGCCTCTCAAACGAGTGACAGTTAGGAGTCCCCAGTTTTCATTGCTCACGTCCTTCAGGAAAGACTGGGGTTCCTGGACTGTCACTGGATACAAACGCCTACCTGACACAACGTGGTTGAGGGCCGCAAATATGTCTTGACGCTTTCCTTTGGAGAAGTACAAGATTTCACATATGTGCTCCATCATAGATTGTACGGTCTTGCGAACAGAATCCCCAGAAATCATGCAGTTCCTGATAGGTAGAGGGTCTCTATGAACACCTTCGTTTCCAAGTTGGAGTTCCCCTGTCTCTACCTTTTCCCTGAATATTTGTTTCAACCTGTTGCAATCTTTGGTTGGATGATGGACGAACCCGTGGTAGCAACAATATCTCGGGATCTGCCATTTCTTCCTCGGTTGGAGGACGTCTGATAGGGGGCAGCTTTACGGCGTCGTCTTGGATCCACGCTTCCAAGAGCTCTATCACTTCATTCATGGGAAAAGGAAAACCCGTGTCTTTAGTGTTTTTGTGCAGGAGTTTTGTCTGTTCCTTTTCGAGACGAAGTCTTGTGTGCGGGGATGTCCACTTGGTTTGTTGTTCCGTCACCGGAGCTTTCCTTTTCTCTCCTCCGCCCACTACACTCACGGAAGGACCGGTGTTGTATTGCTTGTTCGTGAGGCGCTTTGCTCCTCGACTTTCACGTGAATCTTCACTTGAACGACTCGGTTCTTTCTAGCAATCTTTGGTGCGTTGTTCTGCCGAACGCTTGGCAGACTTCATGGAGTTCGGAGAACGTTTGAAAGCCCGGATTCTCTAACGGAGCGCGGTATATGGGTATCATCCCGTTGATGCACAACTCCACCAATTCGGTCGTTCGGGTCATGACAATCCAGCGCTTGAGTTCGAACCTTTTTGACGAAGTCGTTAGGATGCTCGTTGTTCATTTGAAGAATTCTTCCTAGATGCGAGAAGGTTATTTGTTGAGACACGAAGAAATACTTTCTAGAAAGCATCGACCATCTCGCTCCAGTTGGATATCTTGTTAGGCGCGATGTTGTTGTGCAGTGTGTACGCCCTCCCGTAAGTGATTTCGAGAATTCTTTCGGGCGAGAACATGATTGTATTCATGTTCCTCCAAGGATTCCAAGAATTGAGAGACATGTTCACGAGCATTACCGAGCAAGTCGTAGAGGGAGAACGGGGGAGATATGTAACCTCTTGGAAGAGGGATTCGTTGCATATCTTGAGGGTATGGAGGTTGGTGTTGGTGTGCATCCGTCAGATTTCCTTTGCCTCGGCTTTGAAGGAGTCGTTCTAGATCCTCACGTGTGATGAAGTTGGGTGTCTGGTCCCTTTCTCTTGAACATTCGGGAGCAACACGAGCTTCTTCACTCATGTGGGTCCGAGTGGAAACGCCTTGCTCCGGTGAATTGAAGGCATTTCTTGTTGTCTCCAAAGATTGACGTGAATCTTGCGGCAATCGTTCGACCAAGGTTTTGAGAAAAGTAAGTACCTCCTTCCGAGTTGCGGCCATATCTATTTGAGTCTTAGCAAGAACTTCTTGTTTCTCCATCAAGTCCGCAATGGTAATAGACGGTGGTCCTCCTCTTGTGCCTCCGGCTCCTCGCCCTGATGAGGGAGTGAAAGTTGTTACTCTGGTGACCACTGGAGGCGTTATACTTGAGGAGATGCCGGGATTTGCGGCCTGCTCTGGGCTCACAGTGATGGGAGGCGTTACACCTACGGGGATGTCTCTGCTCCGCTCCGCTAGTGTTGGTGATAGAGGTAACGGCTCCTCGAGATGTGTTGGCTACGGTAGCTCCACTGACAGGTACTTCGACACCAGGATTGTTATCCACACTAGCCCCATCAGAATTGATTGTTGATCCAGACCTTAATTCCACCATCTTGAAATGAATTGTTGATTGAATTGATTCTAAGATATACCCTTTTTGAAATTGATAAAATTGAATCGGATTTGGAAGAAATTGACTTTACAACCGAGAGATTAACCTCCCACTGTGGTCGCCAATTATTTATGGGTGAAAACTACTCCTGCAGAATTTGGTAATTTGGGGTGTGGATGAGGAATGAATTTAAACCTTAAACAAATGCCTTTGCGCGGTGAGTGCTTGTAGATTCGAGAGATCAACCAGGCAAGTCCGGCCTAAACCAAGAAATGGCCGTTCCGGACTTGTTTCGGTCACAAAGTGAAGGAGATGGGGTTGATCTTAGGGAGGGAAGCGAAGAAGGTGTTGAGATTGTGAAGGTGTTGGCTTGCTTATGACTTATAACGTAAAGGTGAGCATGCTTGTGATTGATGCAAGCAAGCTCGGGTGTTGGAATACGTTTTGTATTAACACTTGGTTTTTCGTACAAATCCGGACTTGTGTTGTTGTTTGAAATAGGGCGGAGAACCTATTTATACAAGTCATTGAGCCTTATTCACGTCTCTCGTGGGAAGTGGAGGAAGTGGAGTGATGGAGTAGTGGAGTTGTGCGTTGGTGATACACGACCAGCCTTGCCCACTTCTCCCCTGTTCATCTCTAACCGTCCATGACTTCCTAACACGTTCTTGTGATGGCGCGTTGCACGCTGCACGCTATAAACCGCCGATCAATACCCCGTATGTATCCCCCGATTTGTGACATGATTAATGTCGGAATGTGTGGATCGTGGATCCACGAAAGATAGCATGTAATCTTTGAATTGAATAACTGCGTTATTCAGAAGTCGATACTTGTGAAGTATCGTGTGTATTTTATAGTCTTGCATTATGGTGTGGTAAAGTGATGGGTAATGACGCCTCACTAACCAAATAACTCCTGACCAGGGTTGTATAACCAAGCTGGTGAAGTTGGACGGATGAGATGATCTTTGAGACACTCATCTGCGATCGTTAATGAATATTAGGGTTTTTTGAAGAGGTGCGCAAGCATCACTCTTCAGCTTGGTCGAAACCAAGCATGGAAAGGATTTGGAGAGGACCGACCGGGCATGTGTGTAGAAAGCATGCCGGTGTGCACGTCCATACCTCACTTGTCCCATGAAGGCGCGATCTATGCCACTCAATTTGACCAGTAAAGTTGAGTGGTTGAGATCGGATTCATGCAGTAAATCCATTGCCGCAAAGGAGTTGGAAACCGCGTGACATCCCTAGTTTGGGCACGCGTTTCAAGACGACCCATCTTGGTCGGTCTTGGTCGATCATACCGGCGTGTAGGTGGTAGGCGGTGTTCACACCTATACCCGACTATCCCATGAAAACGTGATCTAAGCCACTCAAATCCTCGGTGAAGTTGAGTGGTCGAGATCAGTTGCAATTTGGGAAGTGTAACCACACAAGTTTGGGTGGACGGTTTGGGATAGCCAGGCATGGTATGCCTTGGCCGACCACATGAAGAGATAGATGGGCTCACGGTGGTCATCTTTGGTATGACCAGGACTGTTTAATCTAATCTCGGACCCTCCATCCGTCTTAGGAGAAGATGGACGCTCATGATGCTCAAAACCCTAATTCTCGGGTTTCAAAGCGCGCGTCACTCCTTGTTTGGGCGTACGAATTTGTTACAACCATGCGTGGTTGGTCTTGACCGATTGGTCAAGTGTGTAGGCGGGCCCACGATAATCGTGTTGACATGCTCTGGGCCCTTTGAGTCTACATCTACACCCTCCATCTATACTGCGAAGATGGAAGGTTGAGGACTGTTTTGCGACACATGTAATATGCCGCAAACCCTAATTTAGGGTTTTCCGTCCATAATGCTTGGTATGAACGGTTTCTTGGCAAGCTAGGCCAATGACCGACCATGCGGGGTCGGCCGTGGGTATTCCATACCGCTTGGGGGTGATGGAATTGATCCGGGTCATCCAATCATGCTTATGGAGTTGGATGACTGCGATCGAGATCATATCCGGGGCCCCGATCACGGTCGGTCAGGATGCTCAATCGGGCTAGTATAACACACCGAGAGGCTCAATCGGGCTAGTATAACACACCGAGAGTCGGCACAGACGGGTATTTCGTACATGGTTTCATTATAGTGCTTGGAGGTTCGTGTTACTCGTAAGAGTAACACTCGGTCGTCATGCCACACTGCGATAATGAGTCTTTGGAACTACAAGGCCGATATGAAATTCACATGAAGGGATTGTTGCCACATGCTCCAACTTGAAGGAATTTCATGTATTCACGAATGGGATTGTTGCTACATGCTCCATTCTTGGTGAATTAAGTGAGGGAGTATCCAACACTTATAAATGGCTTTATCTTTTACAAGATGTCAGCGCATAATTTTTTCCGGTTTTTACAATTTTAACCTCAAATGAAAACCCACCATCAACAGTTTTGAGAAGAAGATTGGGTCAATTATTTTCGCGGTATTTGTTGTTGTCGAAGAGGGAAACACAGATTCACTTTAATTTGAATTTTGAATGAACGACTGAGATTTAGATTTCCTTTCTCTCTCTCTAACCTACTCATAAGTGACGTGTAAAGTTGAGAAAGTCCACATCATTGCTGCCTCGATGGAAGGCGTGAAAGCCGTGTGAATTTAGCGCGTTTTCTAGCATTTCCCAAAAAACTAATGAAATTGTGCATTTCTTTGGCAAAAGTTGGATGCAAAACTTGGTGAAAACATTTTTTTTTTTTTTCGGGATGTATCCCAATGATTTTTAAATGAGAATTTTCCGTTCCTGGTTAAAAAAAAAAAAAAGACCTATTTAGGTTGTTAAAAAAAATAAATTTGCACCCCTGAAAAAGCCCAATTTTAATTTTGACCTTCAACGTGGCAAGTTCTAGTTTATGAAGCGTATCAAGTTACCAAATTGAGTTACATCAAAAACCTGTCAGAGCATCTCCAACAGAAGGTGCAAAAAATCCTATATGTATTTTTTATTTAGTCATTTTATTTATGGGGTTTACACATAGAGTAAATGTAGGACCTCATATCCAAAAAAACCATCTCCAAAAGTAGAGAATTTTAACTCTAGAATTAAAAGAAAATTAGGGAAAAAGATGACGTGGAGGTGCAAACGGAGGTGTAAATAACACTTTCTTTAACACCTTCATATTTAGTAATTGGTCCCTCCTATCTTGTAGGACCCTACTATTGGAGATGGATTTATGCCAAACAGAAGTCTAAAATCCTATGTATCAATAAAAAAAAATAAAAAATCCACTCTCCGTTGGAGATGCTCCCAGTCCATCTGTCCATCTCTATCCCGAGTCCTGACTCAGTTCACACTCGCAGTAATGATAAACAATACCCACCCCCTCATGTTCGGTATAAACAAATACAATGTCAAATTGATAACTCAAAGCTTTATCACCTCTTCAAAGTCCAGCCCCTTCATTTCAACCTAATCCACACGCATCTGGAGCTTCATTTCTTCTGCAAAATCTTGGTTTCACCGATCAAGATTTCGAATCAAATCTCAAAACCATGCCATCATCATCATCAGCGCCGATTCCACCAACAAAAACCGATCTTGAAACAATTTTAGCAAAAGCACGTCCATTTCTCCGAGGTGAATATGAATCCATAGACCCAAACCTCCCAACTCTACTATCAGTCCTTCGCTCCGTCGGTGCATCAGAGTGCTGGCACAAACACGGCAGTTTCTATGATCATCTTGTTGATATGTACAGGATTTTGAAAATATGGAACACGCCGGAATCAGTCTGTCTTTGTGGTTTATTCCATTCTGCTTACTCAAACTCTTATGTTAATCTCGCGATTTTCGATCCTTCAACTGGACGGGAAACGGTACGTGATCATGTTGGTGAAGCAGCTGAACGCTTAATCCATCTGTTTTGTATTGTCCCACGACAAACTCTTATTCATGATGATTTGTTATTCCATTATAGTGATCAAGAACTTGTTGAACATCTGAAATTATCTGAATTATCAGTGAAAAATGCTAAAGAATTGGGTTTGTTTAATCCAGATGAAGTTTGGAGAAAGAAATTGAATTCTATACTTCCTTGTGATGGTATTTCAGTTAAGCATATAAAAAGTGGTGATGAATTTATGGTTTCAAGAAGGGTTATTGCCATTTTTGTTTTAATGACTATGGCTGATTTCAGTGATCAATTATTTGGGTTTCAAGATATTTTATTTGATAATGAAAATGGTAGACTTGAATTCACTGGTAATAATTTTACATCACTTTGGCCTGGGAATGGGAAACCAGGGCTTTGGATGAATTCAATATCAAGAATGGGTGCACTTTATTCACTATTAGTAAGAGAAGAAGAGATTTTCATTGAAGAAAAGAAAAGGGTTAGTGGGAATCTGTCAATCAATGAAGGTAGAGATGAAGAGATTGAATTAGTAATCCCACCTGTTTTTGAGTATTGCACTAAGGTTTTGGATGCTGGGGATCAGATAATTGCTAGAGATTTGTATTGGGAAGCAGTTTGTGATGGAAATGAAAAAGGTTTGGAAAAATCTGAGGAATTGTTATTGAAGAGTATTGAGGGAAACCCATTTGTTGGTGAACCTCATATTGTTTTAGGCCAGATTTATTTGATTACAGGAAGATTTGAAGAAGGTGAAAAGGAGGCTGAAATGGGTTTGAAGCTTTTGTTGGAATGGGGTAGTCCTTGGGACAAGAGGATGTCTTGGGAAGGATGGATTGCTTGGTCTAGAGTATTGGTCATGAAAGGTAAGGAGAAATCTTGGCCTCAAACATCTTTTGGTATTCTTAATTTAGGACTAGTTAAGTAAAAAAAAAAAAAGGTTCTTATTAGTTTTTCATTTTCTACTTTGTTTAGATATATTTTATGATGCAGAATTATCCTTGTCTACTTAGTATGATCTTGTTTTCCAATCTAGTTAAAAATCCATCTGGCTCAGACAGCTCCAAGTTTAGCCCTCTGTAACTGTTTAAGATTTGAATAAGAAATGCATCTTCTATCACATTTGTATCTATTAAGCAAATCAGCAGCAAAATGCATAGTTTGATTCAGTAGTGAATGGGTTGTTGAGAAAAGGCTCTAAAAGGGTGGCTTTAGAATTCGGAGTGCTTATGCCGTGGAGGAACCAAAGCATAGAAAGTAGAAACAAAGGATTTATCTGAACCAAGTAGAGGGTTCATGCTTTTTTTCTTCACTGATTTGCCTGCTGAGAATATCTGAATGGGTTGTTGAGAAAAGGCTTCAAAAGGGAGGTAAGTGGAACAAACCTTTCATAATCTCATGATCTCATAAGCTGGAATGCAGTAAGACTGAACCTCACCAGTCACCATACGTACCTTGGCTTTTGTGTTTTTCTTGAATTGGGGAACCTTTTTTTTAATCGGTTCAACCAACATTTCATTTCATGTACCACCATAATAATACGCAAGATCCATCTATCTTTGCAATCTGTTAAACAAACATTTCATTTCATGTACCACCATAATTAATTCAAAGAGTACTTGGACACAAGGAAATCTCGTTGGAAGGTTATAAAAAAAAGGGGAAATAAAGACGACTTCACCAAAAAAAGATTTTAACAGAAGCTTCAGTTCAATATACTAGATGACCGCTGCCACGGTGGAAAGGCCGACCAAAAAAATTGACATAAAACTAAATTTTTGTACTCACAATACGATTGGCATTTGATCATTGAAGGTATAAAATGCTTACTATCGGATGTCGAATCAAATAGTAAATGGTTGATTGAAAGTTTTAGTTGTTGATTTGATTACTTACTTTTTTAGTAGTAGCGGGTAATGAAAGTTGGTAAAACCAATTAAATAAGGGGATTTGTCTAATCCACATTTAACCATGTTCCACCGTAACATGATTTCTGCCCGCTTGTCGTCGGGACACAGATGTAAAACTTTCTTCCTGTAAGCATCAAATTCATCATTGGCGGCACGTGTCGCATAGAGATTTACGAAGGGTTACAGGTGTATAATAACGAAAGTAAGGATAATTTGTTAATTTACCTTAAAAAAAATTATTAACAGACCGCCCCTAAAACTCCCCAAAATCGCGTAGATTCAGGTGGTGGGCCCAGTTCCCCTTTTAATGGACCCCTGCTAACTCCCCCACCGTAGGTCCCACCATCTCCTCTCGCATAACGGTTTGGGGGAGTTTTGGAGACGGTCAGTTAAGAATCATTCTTTACCTTATATCTAAAAACAGAAAAATGTTGTTATTGATGTTGTGCTAAAGGTTAGAAATTGGGAACTTATGATTGATGTATTTGCCATAAATTTATCATTAATTTCGTTGATTTAAAAATTTATGGATTTGCAAAAAAAAAAGTTGGTAGTGATGGCGGTAGAGATGGCTGCGGTGGCGTCAGTACCTTGGGGATTAAACGGTGATTTTGGGTTAGTGATGTAGAAGGTAGAGATCGAAGTAGCTAATGATGGTGGTGGAGATGGCGGCGGTGGCATTAACAGTGGTGGATAGGAAGAGGATGGTGGTGTTGTTTCTTTGTAACAACTAACAATAACACTTATCGAAATTGAGAGAGATGCGAGAACAATTTCAATTTCGACTTCCAATTGAATCAAAGGAATTATAGTGGTCTTTCTTGGTTATGGTAGTTGTGGATGTGAATGACTCATTTGACGGTGGTGCTTGTTAGGTGGTGGTGATGGAATAGAGTAGCTGGGGTGGTGGTGAAGGAAGACATTATGTTTATTTTATTTATTTTTGCTCAGTTCATTATGTTTATTTTGGTTGATGTTTGATTCAAACTTTAAATTATGATTGCTTTGGTTATGGTGGTGAAGGAACAAACGGAGGCTTAATTTGGTAAACGTTTCATTCGAAGTTTCTGGCGCAAAATTGAATTGTTTGTTATTCCTGTGTGGAACAAAATGTTACTGTCTAATAGTGGTGGTGGTGGTCTTTCTTTTGCTATAGTTGGTGGTAGTGATAGTGGTAGCGGGTAGAGCTGGTGGTTGTGCTGGTGACGGTGGTAGAGCTGGTGGTGTTTCCAATGGTTATGCTGGTGTCGGTGACGTTCTCGGTGGTGGTTGTGGATGATGGAGACTGTAATTACGGTAGAAATTTTGGTTATGAACGATTAGGTTGAAATGGTGGTGGTGATGGTGATGGTGTTGTTGGTCACGGTGGCGGTGATGGTGTTTTTTTTTTGTAATGATGGTGATGGAGGTGTTGGAGAACTAAAGGGGAGGTGTCAAAGAAAAATAGAAGATCGGGATTTTAGTTTCCTCAAAGTAAAACACGAAGATTAAACATCATGGTGGTGGTGGAGGTATGATTGTAGAGGCGGCGTTGGGCTGCTGGTAGCGGTGGTATGGTGGTGTGTTGTTGTGGAGATGTTGGAGGTGGTGGTAACGGCGGCGATGTTGCGGCGTTGGCGTGCTGGTGGTGGTGGTGTTGGCGGCGATGATATTGTTAATGGTGGCGATGGTGTTGCTGCTTGTTGGAGTTGAAGGAGGTGGAGGTTTTTGTTTTCTATCGGAAAACCGACGGAGAAGATTAAACGAAGAAAAAAATCCGGAGGAGTGACGGGTGATTTCGAAAGTTGGAAAGGAGTATTTTGGGAAGAAACAAAAAATCGTAGGGACAGCTTAGTCATTTCCATATGTCCGGACTAAATTTATGAGGGACACAAAATCCAATTTTTTTTGTTAAATTGTAAAAAATGTCATGCTTCACATTGACATAAATCACCATATATATAGAGTCATCCCTCGCTTCGCTTGGTCGGCCTAACGAGTGGCAGATGTAAAGGAGATACCTTATCTCTCTTTAAAAACAAACAAAAAAGAAAAAAACTGGAGATTCATTTCATGGCTCCCTTCCGGGCTAAGGTGATATTGCAAGTCATTTCAGAAGCCACGAGGCATCTAATGTCATCATTCCAGATACCACATTTCATCATCTATCACGGAATCTACCGGAACAGTAGAGTGTTTCTTACTCTGTATAAGCATACTACCGAGCACACTCGAGGTATGTGATAAAACATCGTAGGATGGATGATCTGCAAGATCGATTTCGGAAATAGCCACAGTAGCATCATTGATTTCATCAAACCCAGCAGCATCTATAAGGGTGTTGTTGGCAGATGGCGCAGGAGGAGTTCCTTGGATAGATGATCCAGAGGAAATTGCATCCCGCAAAGCTAAAAGGTCAGCAATGGTTCGACCACCAACACCATTGAGTTCCCAAATCGAAGAATGAGCAATCCCCGCTTGCATTCTTTCAACCCTAAGAAGCATATTTGGTTCTTCATCTAGTTTCCTGCGTTTAGATTCCAAATGTTTCACAATTCCACCAAGTACTTTAAAGCCTTCAGGCACCAGCATTAGAAGCCCATTTAGAAGACTTGCATCACGAATGACAACCTTCGAACCAGCAGGAGGCAAATCTTCAAGAGCTTCGATATGCCTGGTCTCCAAAGCAGGTACAGATCGAACACCATCCGTCATAGAAAACAGAAGACACCGTGGTTAAGAACATATATCAACAACATCATCAACCTGAAGAATAAATGGACCGGGAAGAACAGCTTGATTCAAAGTATCAGGAAGCACACTGGCATGAAAAGACAATCTCATATCAGAATCTAAAAAACGCTGGTAGATGTAAGTCAGTTTATCAGTATCAGTGAGTTTATTTGAGTTTTTCAACTCAGAAACACACCATTCTGGTTTCAATTTCGTAAATAAATCTTGTATATAATCAAAACTATCAATCTTGGTGCTATTTTTTGTAGAGGAGGAAAGAGAGGGAATCGTCTCTGCAACTGAATCTAAAAAAGATTGATTTTGCACTCGGTTTGGACTGGGAGGAGCGAATTCTTCATGAACATCAGTGGAATCTCCGATGACTTCTACCATAGTAGCCATTGGATAATACGATTAGGGTTAGGGTTGGCGTTTGAAGAGATTAGGCTTCATCGATTGAATTGAGGAACCTAGATGTTGAAATCTGTTGTCATACTTTTCATCTAAATGGAAATAGTGATCATCAAGAATTTTGTAGGAAAGCAAAAAGGGGTTCATTCATTCCTCTCTTTTTTTTGCTAGCGTGGGTGATGAAATATTTGTTGTATTATAGTATGTAGTCACGGTGGGTCTTGTTCTACAAATTCAGTTGCTGGGAGGTAGGCGACGTTAAGTCTATCAATATTGGAATTGATAAATGAATCCCAGGTATAGAACAAAACCTCATATCTTACCGTGGTAATCAACTAAACCTCTTAACCCTTGTATCTGAGTTGCTAGACTCAAATACAAAAAAGTGGAATGTAACGAAAGTTAGAAATAACTTTCTCCGGAAATTGCAGATAAGTTCTAGGAATTAGAATCTTCACTAATATAAATGGCACTCTGAGACATGATAGATTAAGATGTGTCTACTTACTAATGACGGAAATTTTACTGTTAAATCAATGTACCAAAAACTTAAACATCCTTCGATCGATACCATAAATACTAATTAGGCCGACCGAGCGAAGCGAGGGAGGACTCTATATATGGTGACTTTGTGTCAATGTGAAGCGTGACATTTTTTTACAATTTAACAAAAAAAATTGGATTCGGTGTCCCTTGGAATTTTGTTCCGGATACCTGGAAATGTCTAAGTTGCCCCTCCCTATTTTATTATTAACATCACCGTCCCACCACCAATAACAAATCCAACACGAGTATTACATTTTCACCATCTCTTTATTGCTACCGCCGTCACTATTGTCCATTACATTCTCACCTTTCACCGCCATCTCCACCGCCACAGCCACCTTCGCGAAAGCCAACACCGCAACACCCTCACCATCAGAACCACAACACCACCGTTATCGCCACAACACCAGCAGGACAATAGCAATTCCACCACCGCCATAACAACTTCACCACTTTCACCACAACACCAGCAGAAAAACACCACCTCCACACCACTGCGAGAGCACCACCACCACCACAGTAGAAATTCCACCACTGCCATAACAACATCACCACCGCCGCCAGCACCTCCGATCTACCACCACGATAAAAAAGACCTTTTGTGGGGTCATCACAAATTGGACAGAACCTTTTCTTCTTTGTTTCAACACCGTCGCCACCAACACAAATATACCATCCTCCACCACTGTAACTAGCACAAATTCTAGTTTAAAAAAAATAAACATTAATAATTTCTTGAAATCAAGATCCAAATCGATACAATTAAACTAATTGATCAGAGCATTTCTTCATAGATAACCATACAAACAGATTTGTTGTTCAAACTTAATTACTCAAAAAAATCATCACACCGATCAACTGAATCCTAAACAATCTGCAGCAGAGAAACGGGCGAAGAAGATGACGGTAACGGGTACTCGTGTCGGATCCGGTTACTAACTCAAACCCACCATTACCATGAGTCCATGACCACCAACACCACCCTTCGGTTCATTTCTTTCCAAAAAAAAAAAAAAAAAAAAAAAAAAAAAAAAATTCTATTTGTTCATACCAATTTGATTTCACCACCATTACCATAATTCATGTCAATTTTTTTAACCAATTTTGAAAAAAAAATTAAAAAAAATCTTAGATCTGATGCTTGTCAAACTACAAAATCCATATAAATTCACCCATTTAATCGATCAATCAAATCTAACACTTATGCTAACTTATGAATTTTTTTCTAACAAAATGAAACATCAAAGAATAGTCATCTTCATCAACATCCAAGAATATGACTATGGCTTATCTACTTAATGCTGCAAAATTTTTGTTAGGTCGTTTCTTCCTTCGTTTTGGTAATGCATTTCAAGCTGTGAAGTTGTTCTTAGCGAAAGATAAGAAAATCGGTTGTCGAGCAACAACTAAAGAGGAACGGGAGAGGGTGGAGAATGAGAAGGATTGGGACTGGTTTGTAAAAAGCTTTGGTAATTGAATAGAAAATTACTATCACTACCTTTTTACACGCGTTAGTTGCAGGTCTGCGTTGGGTGTCAAAGGGCTGTGTGCTATGGTGGTCTTGCTTAAACAAAGCTAATATACATTCTCACGTAGGGAGTCACCGGTCCGGTCTAATGCAAAGACGAGCGGACCCAATCCGATTGCTTACAAAAAGAAAAAATACAAAATGGACCCAATTATTTGGAGTCGGATGAATCTTGGGTGAAATATTTACCATTTTTACAAAAAGTAAAATATAGCCATACGTTGATTTGTGTCCATGTAAAATAGTCATACATATGTTTGTTGCATCCGAGTCGGTGCTACCTGGTTGCCAACATATCCTGTGGCGTTAGTATCCTTTTTTTTTTACTGCCTTAAAACTTTTTTTCCTTTTATTGTGTCAAAATTACTGTTATTATTTGTTTTTTTGTTGGTCGGGACAATTTTTGTTACCCCGAGTTTCCAATTTAGATAATTGGAGTCATTTCCAATTTTTTGTTTGGTCAAGATAATTTTTTTCCCTTACTATAACATTTTTCCAAAAGTTAGTTTTGCGTCAATTTTTCGGTCGGCCGTCCCATCGTGACAGCGATCATCTAGTATTATTGTGTTCTGGAAATCCTTTTGGAAGTTGAATGTATCTTATAGAATTAAATTTTTTTGTAGAAGTGTATCCATAATGCCCTTCCTGTTAGGAAAAAACTAGGTGAACACATGGAAAAGATAGACATGAAATGCATTTTCCGTGAGCATGAATGTGACTCTTTAAAGCATCTGTTTTTTGAATGTCCATATGCTAAATCTATTTCAATATAGTAGGCATTAATTCTGATAATGATGAATATTTTTCCTTTACACAGGTGTATGAAAAGTGGATTGCAAGAGTGTATAGTAGTGGTGAAATAGAGATTATGGCAACCAAGTGCTGGTTGATTTGGAAAGAACGATGCTCAAGGATTATTGAATAAAAAACAACTACTAGTATTCAAGTGTCTTTAGTTGTTCAAAGACATTATTTGTCAACTCTCAAAAACTAAACATGAAAATTGATCTACGCGGATGTATTCTTAAAGATGTGTCTTTCAAAGTTGTTCAAAGACATATGAACAAGTGGGTTCTAAGAATTTGTCAACGTGATTGCACTGAAAAAAATATTGTAAAAGAAACCACTAAACAAAATTGTATTAAGTTGATAATGAAAATTGTTTTGATCTGCATCCTGGTCGGGTACTACCATCAGTCCGAATTCCTAAATTTCTTCGTAATTTAATGCGACTCACATTATTGAATCAAAACCAACCAACACAATCATGAACGGCCATCCATGTTTTTTAATTGACCTTGAAGAATAACACAAAAAAAGATGTGGGATGGACAAAATCTCAAAGATCCTTGCAACTTCGGGATGAGCAGGTGGATGAACAAGCATCATACCGGGGGAGGTGGAGCTCAGATCATGGGAATTGAGCACCATGCAAGCCAGTCCTCCACTCCACCATAACCCAATCAATCAAAGATTAATTTTGATGCTTCTTGGACGATCATCTCTTAGGACTCTAACCATAAAGAATAATATTCTTTCCCTACTTTTTCCATATCCTTGAGCATGAATGAATCACCAAAGTTGAAGCATGTATTATATGGTCCCAATTCCAATAGCAAGATATCGCTAAAATTAACCAGAGATATTTCCTTAAGGAATTTATTCTTCCACCCCAAAAAAAAAAAGACATCATGGAATTTTTAATTTATTTATACTAAAATATAAGAAAACAAGAATCATAGCTCACTTCTTTAAGATGCATGCAGCATCAAAGACGTAAGGTCAAAACTTCCAGTTGATGTCTCATCATCTAAGTGAAAAGAAAATATTTCCTTAAAAGGTTCCATGAATAAGATGTGAAAAGGTATTCAAAAAGTAAGTAGGAATTATTCAAATTGCAAGGAAATTCAAATAAAAAAAGCGATGTACCCTTTTCAAGAAAGTCTTACAAGAACACATGAGCACATTAATACTCTTCCATCACCGCAAAACAAATGTTAAAAATAAATTTCTTTCCTCGAAAGAAAGAAAGTTAAATTCATCCATACCCGAAAGCCCTACCTTTCTTATGCACCCCTCCATCCTAATGAAAAGATGAAAGTTTGAATGAGATTATGCAACCATTCAAACAAGCTAATGCTCCTTGAGATTCATTTTGCACATTCCCCGATGCAACATAGCCTAACCTCTATCTTCAATCCAATCAATCACTTGTCTATGCCCATTTCTCAGAATAATTTATTCTTTCATCTTCTAATTTTTTCCATATCCTTGATTTCTCGCGAGAACCTAATTCAGTCATACCCTTTTCAATCCCATTTTCGGATTTAAGAATTCTAATTTTACCTTCCTTTCAAAATTAGAGGAATTTTTTATTTTTCCTCTAGTGTTGATGGTGTTTAAATTTGGAATGCTCATCATCTAAGTTTTTCCAAAAGTCGATAATGGTGGTTCTTTCAAGAAGAAAAAAAAAGAAAAGTTTCTTAGATGGAATGAGATTATCATGAGAACTCACTTGTCTAGTCCATATTTTTTATAAGCATCATCTAAGAACAATATTTAAGGAGTTTATTCGAACAATATTTAAGGCGTGCGTTACAGATGCCGAGAGCAAGTTTCCCAAAGAAATTTCCCAAGAGGACAAACTTTAGGGATCAGTCAAATACAAACTTATTAGGTTTATAGTGTTTGCCCTCTCTGATACCAATTGAAAAAGCGGGGATACAACAACCACAACCAACAATTCGTTTGGCAATCTGAATAGACAAACTCCAATATACTTTCACGAGAATCAACTAGACAGTTAGATTTAATCTAGAGAAAAGTATATCAAAGAGTTTTATATATCTATCTTTCAATTCAATCTGCAATCAGCAAATAGAAATTTGCGAGCCCGATTGAATATAAGAGAAATAACTCGAACGGGACCAAAGACCAATGTTCAAGGATCAATCAATTTCAATCAACAACCAAAGGTTGGATTTCCCAATAGATCGATTCAACGCACAACCTGTGATATTTCAATTATATAACAAAATATAAATAAAAAAGAAATAACACATACTAGAATTTTGTTAACGAGGAAAACGCAAAATGCGAGAAAACCCGGGACCTAGTCCAGATTTGAACACCACACTTTATAAAGCCGCTACAGACACTAGCCTACTACCAATGAACTTCGGACTGGACTGTAGTTGAACCCTAATCAATCTCACATTGATTCAATGTACAGTTGCGCTCCTTACGTCTCTGATCCTAGCAGGATACTACGCACTTGATTCCCTTAGCTGATCTCACCCATAACCAAGAGTTGCAACGACCCAAATTCGAAGACTTGATATACAAATCTACCTCACACAAAAAAAAAGTCTATAGGAATAGATAAATCTGTCTCCCACAGAAATACCTACGAGTTTTGTTCCGTATTTTGATAAATCAAGGTGAACAGGAACCAATTGATATACTGGACTTATATTCCCGAAGAACAACCTAGAAATATCAATCACCTCACAATAATCTTAATCGTATGGTAGCGAAACAAGATATTGTGGAATCACAAACGATGAGACGAAGATGTTTGTGACTACTTTTTATCTTGCCTATCGGAAAATAAATATCGAGCCAATCTTATAGAAGATCGTACTCAAACACGACAGAAGATGCAAGATCAGATCACGCAACTATAGAGAAAATAGTTGGGTCTGGCTTCACAATCACAATGAAGTCTTTAAGTCGTTAACCTACATGGTTTCGTGAAAAACCTAAGGTTAAAGGAGAATCGACTCTAGCTTGTGAAACTAGTATCACACAGGAGGTGTGGGGATTAGGTTTCCCAATTGCTAGAGTTCTCCTTTATATAGTTTTCAAATCAGGGTTTGCAATCTAAGTTACCATGGTAACAAAGCATTCAATATTCACCTTTAGGTGAAAACCTGATTAGATTCAAGCTAATATTTTTCAACCGTTAGATTGAACTTAGCTTGTTACACACAAATGAAATATACCTTCATTTAGGTTTATGTAGACGTACCTAAATGTGTACACCATGTTGGATCAACAATAGTTAACCAAGGTTAGCCATATGAATAGTCTCATATCAACCTTATTCATCTTAACCATAACTAGACTATTGTTGTAGCAGTGTAGGCCGACCAACGACATATTTCACGACTTTTCAATTGGGGACTGATATTATTATCAAATGCATAAATATTTGCTCATTACTATCAGACTTGTAATGTTCTTCTCAACAACAAAAATAGGGAACAGCTTGGGCAGTTCTAGAAAAATCTCATTTTTTCTTATCCCTCCAACAAACACACGCATGTGCGAACTGGTAGTATTGAAATATGGACGGGTCCATGTATCATTGTTCCTTTGCTACATAACAGACCATCAATTTCATGACTCTTCTATCGCTAGAACACACCACATGTCCTATGAGTCTCTATCTGTTTCCCGTGTATCCACGTGTGACGTGTTCAGTTGTAAATGTGTACATCATATTTTGATATTTTCTTGAGTACGAAATCCATGGTCCTCTAAATCCGATAAAACCAAGGTCTCTCTATTTAAGAATAAAGTCTAAAAGCTGCTCGTTCTAGTTCTAGGTCTCTCGGTATGTGTATATCAACACAAAAAATACAGAATCATTGCTTCCTAATGATGGGTTCTTAACTAATTTGTTTCTCTATCAGTGTTTGATAATTAGTTAAAAACTATGGAAATCACTAGACTTTCCCAAATCAGAGGTGTAGAAGAATACATTATTTCCATGACGATTTCAATATCGCAACGTCTCTAGTGAAAGCAATCAACTTGGAGGATTAGAGGTCCTAATAATCTTCTGTAAATTGATCAAAGTAATGTTTCTTTTGTATTTAATATAATCATCTTCTTCTCCATTAATTCTTCTTCATTCTCTGTATTAAAAATTGAATTCGTTTGTAAATCCGTTGAATAGGCTACTCAGATTAATTTTCCTTTTCAATTTCACGAACTTTCCATTATTTTTGTGAAATTCTAAATTTTTTGTGCATTTATTTTACGGTTTTTAATGTGGGTCCAATGTGGGGCATGGGTCGGATCAAGTGAAGCCCGTTTCCGAACAACTCATCTTCTTTACCCGTTTTTCATTCATTGAAATTTTCTTAAGGTCCGATTCATTTGATCGATTCGGTGGATAATCGGATGAACTATGCACTGAAAATATGTTTATATGATTGCGGTTAAAAGAAGTTTGTGAACGATTTGATTGATTATCTGAAGATGAATCTCAATTTCATGAAATTAGAACCAATTTTATTTTCTCTGCACATTTTCTGTGACGGACAACTTTGGGTTTTTTTCATCACATAGGGACTCCCTATGGTCGTCCAACTAGTTCAAATGACTCAAATGAAACTAGTTAAAGAGTTGTTCAATTGCTATATTCTCATAGAAATATACAAGAACACAATTGAAGCAAAATCGGTTTGATTCACTCGAATCAATTCATGAACATTATAGCCACGGTTTGCAAAGAATGCATTCCTTAATATATAAGTGTATTAGTTCATGTACCCAACCGATTTTAGAACTTTAACCTTCAAGTACGCGAACATGTACGCATACTTGAAATACGGGATTGAAAGTGGGTTTCGCCAAAGACGCGAAACAGTACACATACCACCAATACCAGCAGAAAATCTCAGACATAAACCTTACGCCAATACGCGTACGGGTGCGCATACTTAGGTTCTCGTACTTCTCAAACCAACATGTACGCATACTATGGTTCCCGGACATGGACAACATATATGCAAGAGTACACAACATGTCACAATCCAATAATGGTTAAGTGTTCTAAACTCTTATTTCAATCATTGAAACTTTCTTAGAGGATGACAATAGCCGTTTTCACACAATATTAGCATCAAAGCAATTTTCAAGTTATTGAAATAATCATAACGAAACATTCTAAGTCTACATCAAATGATCGTATCACACAAACCATGTAAGATGTTACTCGGCGATTTTCAAATGATCAAGATAAACTTGATTGAAGCGAAAGCTTGCCAACACATATTTCGAGAAATATGTAAGCGAGTTAAACTCAGCTAGAAATCTCAAATGTGTACAATAGAAAACTATATCGTAACACGACTTATATCTCAATATAGGAGATAGAGTAGAAATAGACTTTCCAAGTAATAGATGAGTTTCAGTCTCCACATACCATACCTTTTTGTTGATGAAGTTCCATAAGCTCTCCTTAGTAGTTCTTCGTCTTCAATGATGAACGCCGTGAAGTCTAATGCTCAACTACACAATCTATCCTAGTCCGAGACATCTATAAGTAAACTAGAAATCAAGACTTATAGTTTTGATCACTAACATTGACAAACAAGCTTGAGATAGCAACGCTTGCGAGTTTGACCGAGCAATGCTCTAACAGGCTCCACACTTTCCACCCTCCCATATCCAAATAATTGGACCAAATGAAATAATTCTCCATCTTCTTCCTTTTGGGCCTAGCCCATTAAATTATAAAGTGGGAATGTTATTTATGCCCCTACTATCCATGGGTCATGCACAAACACCCTTATCCATTTATGTGTTTACCCCTAATGGCATAATTGATATTTACTTTAAAAAAATAATACTGATAATTCCATATTTAGCCTTCCTCATTCACTTTCATTCTTCTTCACTTCTGATAATGAGAAGAAATCTCATTCCTCCCACCACCGTTATCTCCATCGCTCCCACCACCACCACCACAATTTCTATTACCCAAAGACAACTAACACCACCACCTTTGTCACGTTCACTACTAATATGAGAAGATCTGTCATGATTTGTGTTCCATTTCAATTGATTTCTACGAGATTCATAAATTGATTTGTTTCTTTAGGTTTGAGGTTTCGAGTTGTCGATTGATTTGTTCTTTTTTATGTTTTCGATAACTAATTCATGAACCAGATTCAGAGATCGATTTGAGTTGTAGATTCAGATTTCAGAGACATCGATTTGGTATGTATGATTTTCAATTAATTTTAAAGAAATTAATTGAATCGTCAACTCGATTTGGTATTTTGGTTGCAGAGTTTTCTGAAAATTTGATTTGTGTTGATTCAATTAATTTTAAAGAAATTTTCGATTTAATTGAGATCGAGATTGTTGATTCAGAAATTGATAGAAGAAATCAATGTTCTGGTGATGTTTCTGAGTTGAATCTCATGATTTTTAGAAAATGGGTGTTGCTGTTGAAGTTGTATTGGTGATGATAGCGGTGGTGCTGGCGGCGGTGGTGGAGGATATATATCAAATCTCTATTGGTTAATTCACTCAATGGGTATTTTTAGGTCAATTTCGTATTATTAATATTAATTTGTGATGCAAAATGGTTGCTTTACAATCTGGAAGTGTTTTCTATACTGTGATTTGTACATCATATGGTATATTAATTTCATGTTCTAGATATTTGATTTTTAATGTATATTCTTGATGTCATGGTGGTGGCGGACGGTGTTGTTGGTGGTGGATGTTGCGGCACTTAGGTGGTGGATGTTTGTTGCACTTGACTATACGTCACACCAAAGAAGGTACAAGCGGTGATCAGTGGATCGAGATTGTGGACTAAATGGTGATTAGTGACCGAGATTGTGGGTGAATGGTATTGGTGTTTCTATCAAAGAAGGTAAAAATGGGTCTAGTGGTTTGATTGCAATTGGAAATGTTTGTTATGGTTTGAATACACATCTACTGATTTGTGGTTTGAACACAGATCTGGATATCAATGGTGATAAACTGATAATAATGGTGGTCTTGGGTTAACATTACGGTTGGTTGTTTTGCATCAACCTAATAAGTCATGTTTTTGTAGTCTAAATTGCATTAATCTAACTTCTAATCTCATCATTATATGCATAATATTATTGTGGTCTTGAACTGCAACATATAGTGACATGAAGTTGCATAGTGTTTGAATGAAGTGGAGGTGGTTTGTTGTGTTAGAAGTAGTGGTTTGTTGCAGTGGACTTGTGTTGGATGCCTCAAACTATTGGAGACAAGTTGACCAAGTCGCTTCCACTATTGGAGACAACTTGAGCTAGTTGCTTCCTTTTTTAGAGACAACTTGAGAAAGTTGCTTTCACTTTTAGAGCAGTTGATTCCATATCCGTAACTAGTTGATTCCGGTTCGAGGCAACTTGGTTATGTTTTTGGGTCCATTCATTCATCGGAAATTATCTTATACCTATATCTTAGAGTAGTTGTGACGAATTTGTGGTGCAATGGTAACACAAGGTTGTGTTGAGTTCTTTGATGATGGTTGTCTTTTGATAATCATGCTTTAAAGTCAAGAGGGTAGATGAATGCTTAGGAAGTTGAGAAGGAACTCAATATGAATCCAGGCATTGAAAGCGAACAAGAAGTTGTTCCGCTTGCTGTGTTCTTGATGGTGTTTGAGTAGGGGCATGGAAGTGACTGCACCTATTGTCTCATGTTGCAAGTGTGCATAGACGGTTGTGGTCATGAAGGCTATTGAGGTAGAGTTGCGGAGTACGAGATGGATGGTGTGGTGTTGTACGGTGGTTGTTTGAATTGTTGGTTGAGCCTTGATGGTGTGTGGCGAACCTGTGGTGCAATGGTAGCACAACTGACTATATGTCAGATGATGTGTGTTCGATTCACACTAGGTTCACTTATTTGTGTATAATTTTTATTTTTTTTGGAGACAACTTAGGCTAGTTGATTTCACTTTTTGAAGACAACTTTGTGCTAGTTGCCTTTATTGTTGAAGACAACTTGAGCTAGTTTCCTCCGATATGGACACAACTTCAGCAAGTTGACTCCACATGGTGGTGGTGGTTGGCGGCGGTGATGGTTGGCGGCGGCGGTGGGTGTCGGTTGTTGGCGGCGGCGGTGGTAGTGGACAGTGGTGTTGTTCGTTAGCGGTGGCGGTGGTGGTGGACAGTGGTGGTGGTTGGCGGTGGTGGTGGTTGGTGGTGGTGGTCGGTGGTGGTGGTGGTGGTCTTCGGTGGTGGTGGTCGTCGGTGGTGGTGGTTGGTGGTGGTGGTGGTCGTCGGTGGTGGTGGTTGGCGGTGGACGGTGGTGGTGGTGGTTGGCGGTGGACAGTGGTGTGGGCATTAGAGATTTTTTTTTTTTTTTTTTTTTTTTTTTTTTTGAATAGTGGTGGTGGTGGTTTTGTATATACACTATATAAAAGAGGGTATTTTAGTAATGTAGTAGGCTTAGGGGTATTTGTAAAGTTGATAAGGGTATATTTCAAGGGGCCTCATAGTAGGGGTATTTAGATAATGTTCCCAATTATAAATCACTTCATTTCCTCCATTTTACGAGCGGAATTCCACATTTTAGTCCATCGAGCTTTATTTCCCAACAACACCTACAAATACACAAAATAACAAAATAAGTACAAAATATGTACTAACAATATAGGAAATAAAGATCAAAGTAGACACATAAATGTTTCTATCAATTCTCAATATGTTTTGTATCCTTGTCTAGCGCCTTCATACTACCCCCTTCAATGGTAGCTATAACTGAGATAGAGTCATCATCTTGAGCAGCCTTTTCAGCCACATCTGCACTGCTACCGGTACCCACATTGATTGTTGCATTGAAATTCTTGTCAACAACTTGGCTCACCAAAGCTTTTGACTTCGTTATCCATTTAGTTTGTACAATTTTTTGAAGAATGTCCAAAAACCTTGCACAACTCACAATTAGTTGGTTCCCATTGATACTCAATATGCATTTCAAAAGCAATCTTCCCCTCAATCATTAAGCAGATACTCTAAGGGTAAATGAAGTCTACATTTACCTCAACACAGACTCTAGCATATGAATCTTGTCCTCTTTAGAGTGTAATAATCAACAAATACATGTTTCCCAATGAAACTAAAGATAAGACTTAATCCATCAGTATCCCATCTGTACAGAGGAACATTATAAATCAACACCCAAATGTGTACAAACCTAATGCTAGCAATTGATGTTTCCATTAAATTCAACCATTGTCTCAATGTAAAAAAACTTTTGAGATGTAAGAAAATCCTAATTGTAAAACTCTTCTACGATCCTCATCATCCTTAAACCTAAAAAAATGAAAGCATAATTTCCATGTAATTTGATGCTCACCTCATTTTTGAGTTTTCAGTGCTTGCTTACAGCTTCCTTGACTGCTGGAAAAGATAATCTTCTTCCCTCGCAAAAACCAACAACATAATCTTCACAACATTTAATTTATGTTGCGAAATCAACTGCTCCATAATCTACCACCCAACTCCCATCTACCTCAATAGTCTGAGTGAACTTCATAGGAGGATGAGTGATTGGCTGTGTAGAAGGGAACAAGGTTCTCCAATCTTTAAAATTCGGGTTAGAAAAACCCCATTTGTAATTAGAGGAGACCTAATAATTACATTTGAATCGATGCCTCAATCTTTTTCCCCTTGTAATACAATCTCTACCTTTTTTATGATTCAAAGAATTATCAACACCATCACCACCCTTTTGAGAAAATTTCCCACGTTTATGGTTTAGAGGACTGTCTTTCTTAGGACCATAAAATTTAATTAGAGAGGAAAAATCATATGCTTGATTCAACAGCAAAAATCTGACATGAGCTATTCTTTGGATCAATTTCAAAAGAAAGAGATGTCGATTCCATGAGCTATACTACATCCATTTTGCACATTTATTGAGTCTATAATGGACTCAAAATGAACAGATTGATTTGGCCATGTCATAGGAATTGTTGTGGTGGTGTGTTGTGTTGATCTTTATCAAAGAAAAAGCATGCAACCATATGGTACATGTCTGTCTTCTGTGGTCCAACTACTCACATTAGAAAGAAGGTTTCAAACCAACCGATATAATAATATACATGATTGGAGTATTTAGGACAATTGTGGGTGTTTATTATCCTGATAATATTCCATCGTTGGATCTCTTATAAAAAATATCCTAAAACTAGGGTTGTCAATGGGTCCGAATCTTCCAGGTATCACTGGACCTTACTTATAAAAGTCGGTTCTTGTTCCTAACGGTTTCGGCGCGGGTAGCTAAATTTGTATACCTAGAACTGGACCCGTTAAAAATTCTGGATACTCGCCGGTTCCGGGTATCGTTGGTATTGAGAAAACTATAAAAGAAAATTCAAAAACTTAATATATTTCTATTTTTGGCTTGAATATAAATTATTTATTATTATTTCTTTATTAATATACTAAATAAATAAAGATTAAATATAAGAAAAATGAATGAAAAATGCAAAAAAATCAAAGCCCAAACCATCAAAATACTTATAGTTTTTCCGAAAAAGATTAACAAAAGAAAGAATAGCTAGGTACCGATAGACGGGTATTACTTGTTTGGACCAGTTAATTTTTTTTTCCAATCGGATAATTACCCGTCAGGTCATAAATTGTTAATAAATTTTAGGATCCAGAACCGGACCCAATTATATCGGATCCAGTTTCGGGTCCGGATAATGGGTACCCATTGACAGCCCTAAACTTCTCCTGTAAGAGGTACCCTAAAAGCTAAATTGAACTATTCTCTTCTCTTCCTCTTCTCCTTCCTCTGTTAGATCTGAAATTCTGTCTACCAAACTCTTCCGAAGTAAACGTTGGAAAACCTTTTTGAGAGAAATCAGGTAGTTCCTCGAATCAATCTGCTTCTTCTTATCGCTTTTATTTTTTTATTTTTTTGATATGATTGCATGATATTACCATCTACTGATTATGTGTTTGGAGTTTGAATGTATTCCATGATCAGTCTGTCTTTTGCTTCATCACTTGGGTCCAATTCAATTCTGTAATTGAAGCCGAATTGTTGCTATTTTGCAGCAGCATTGATCAGTAACTGACTGAACCACTTAGTAGTATTAGTTTGATCAGTAACTGACCTAGTACAATTAGCTTCCCACCAATTTTTGCCATTTTCAGTTTTCAATTTTGGAGCTGCCGAGATGTTCTCGACTGTGACCGGTTCAGCTAGTGCTGTCTCTAAATTAGCAACAGTTCTGTGAATTAGAATAATGAGACTAGGTAGTGGCAGCATAAATACTTACTGGACATGACCATTATCCGGAATTGAGTTTTAGGGTTCGATATCAAATTCAGAAATCATACTCATCTTGTTGTTTATTAGAAGAAAATCCAAAGGAGTGTAGAAATGACTAATGATTAAAGAAGTGATCTACATATAACCCTCAACATCCTACAATGAGGGGGACCTTAATGACCAATTTGTCATAATTCGGTTCAAAATGCAAGAACCTGATCCCTGTTCTGTTTTTTACCTTGGTATGCATGACTCATTTCCATTACTAATTTACTAATTTGACAGTAAATTCACGTGCATATCAGGCGCAAATAAGTAATTGGAAGTAGACCAGAGTGTTGGGGTGCTTGCAGAAGTTGTGATGCCTACTGAAGATATCTACCCAGATCAGGCTCCAACGCAAGGAAGTGAACTTACAGGGATAGTGGAAGCTGTACCTGAGGTCACACATTCTAGCGCAACAAAAGGAGATAAGTTTCTAGGTCCTGGACGACTATATGAAAAAGGTGTGCTATGCAAAGAAGTTGTTCTGGATGAGAAATTTCAAGAGGTTGGAGGCTTCAGTGTACTGAAAACACAAGCGTCCTTGTATGAAGAGATCTGGTTGAATTATGGGCACATTGCTTCAAACCAAGTTCTTACAGATTTATATTATTACTCCCAAGTAGTTGCTGTCTCTGAAATAATGACTTCTATTGTGGATATGAATCGCTACCATCTCGAGCAGGTTTCTTCAGAAATGATCGACTCTTGGGAGACGAAAATAGAAGTAGCAGAGAAACTTGAATTCAATATCGGCTGGCTTCGTGAGCGTTTGGAGGATATTAAGAAAAAAATTGCTGAGGAGAAGAAGCTTCAGGACACATTGAGGGAACAGGTTCAGACAAAGGCACAAGTCATTGAAGCTGAGCAGCAGTTTATCTTGGCAAAAGAGCAACTTTTGGCCTTGGAAACTAAGGTTTCTCCTCTACTCATGGAGAGACAAAATTTGATAGACAAATGCAGTGGTGGTTTGCTGCTTTTGATAATTGAGTCGGCAGACAGAGTAGAACTTGTCTCTTGTCACGGCTCCAGTGGAGAAGGATGCAATTATGATAGAAGAACCTACTCAATGATGGTGCCTTGTACTAATCGGTTTAGGAATTGCATGAAAAATTTGAAAAACAGGAGGATGATTGATTCCTCGAATCCACCTCAACATAGAGTGTTGTTGTACCTATAGTTAGTGATATGTACTTCTGAGTCCGATGCAGACAGAGTAGATGATTTGCTTCTAAAATCATGTAATATTTCATCAACCTGGTTATGGGCTGGGGATGCGTAAGTTTGGTCATGTAATATTGCATCAACAATCCCGAGTCCTGACTCAGTTCACACTCACAGTAGTGATAAACTAAACTATAGCCCCCTCACCCCGAAAGTGATTAATAAGAAGTGGAGATGGAAATGGGGATATGATTTTGTTTTTTGGTATAAACAAATACAATGTCAAATTGACAACTCAAAGCTTTATCACCTCTTCAAAGTCCAACCCCTTCACTTTAACCTAATCCACACGCATCCGGAGCTTCAGTTTCTTGGTTTCACCGATCAAAGATTTCGAATCAAATCTCAAAACCATGCCATCATCATCAGCGCCGATTCCACAAACAAAAACCGATCTTGAAACAGTTTTAACAAAAGCACGGCTATTTCTCAGAGGTGAATATGAATCCATAGACCCAAACCTCCCAACTCTACTATCAGTCCTCCGCTCCGTTGGTGCATCAGAGTGCTGGCACAAACACGGCAGTTTCTATGATCATCTTGTTGATATGTACAGGATTTTGAAACTATGGAACACGCCAGAATCGGTCTGTCTTTGCGGTTTATTCCATTCTGCTTGTAGGTGTGAATAATCCACAGGGACAGGTGGAGCCATCCCAGTCGAGGGCGTACCAAAGAAAACGAAGTAGTGAAAGCACTGAATCACCCCACCGGATCTGGGCGCGAGAAAAGAGGTATGAAGACAGGTCGAGAGATCGAGGCAAAAGGGGGAAAAAGTTCTGATGTGATGATCTTCGGGCTCGAGGACATTTAATGCTCTGACAAAGTAGGTAAAGAGATAAGGAAGACTCGGTCAAACTCGGCTGAGAACCCAGAAGGCGACATCGGTCAACATCACCTAACAAGCAACGTCGGATGCAGCCACCACTCGGCCAGATGCTTCAACTCGGGTAGAAGGAAAGATCGGATGAAGCACCGGGTAGACACCCGAAGAGATCATCAAGGAAGATGTATTAGGCCCAACACTGTAATATCGTTGTATCACCATTTTATGGCTATAAATAGGAATCATGTATAGGGCTAGAGAGGTAAGTGAGAAGTGAGGAAAGAGAGTACACCAAGAGCATAGAGAGAAAGCATACGATTTGTAACCGGAAAAATAGTAATAAGACCTTCCTTTCACCCCGTGGACGTAGGTAATCATGCCGAACCACGTATCTCTTGTGTTCTTCTACATTTCTACTTTGTTTGGTTTCTTTATACATGCATGAGATCCTTTGGATGTAGGGGTAGGATTTTCTACATCTACATTCTGGCGCCGACTAAGGGGATCGTATAACATCTTCGGATACCTTGAGGTCGTTACCAAAAGAGGAAAATCCAAGCTCCTAAGCCACTTTGTGTGCTAGTTGACGCTAAGAGAGAAACTCTTTTGGTTCTTTATTTTTGTTTTCCTAACAAAACTCATGGAGTTTGATTCTTGCTCTTTATTTTTGTTTTCCTAACAAAACCTTGCGGAGTTTGATTCTTGCTCTTTATTTTTGTTTTCCTAACAAAACCTTGCGGAGTTTGATTCTTGCTCTTTATCTTTCCTTTCATAACAAAACCTTATCAAGTTCGCTGTGAGTCCGCTTAGCATCCCTGTTCATTGTCTTTATGTCTCCTGAAAAACGTGTCTTTCGTTCAGAGAAGGTCGTCAAGACCGTTTCAATAGAATAAGATACTTGCTTAAGACACCCCAGCGAGTTGTTGGAAGATCCGCGAGCTCCCAAAATAACATCTTTCGATGTTGGTAGAAGCTAGAAGGAAACCCCATCTCGCCGGGATTTATCGTTTGAGACCTTGATAAAAGAGAGATTCAACAGCTCCTATCAACATCCGTTGAAAATAGTCGATGCTTAATGAAAAACTCTAACGATCGAGACGCCTAAGCGGCTAGATTTATCACCTTCAGAATTTAAGGAAATACATCGTTACATTTGCCTTCATTTACTCGCTTTGCCGTTTAAACCCTTCCTTTTAACAAGTTAAGCAAAGTACAACAATGGTAGAAGCAAGACTAGCTCGTAATCGTTGAGTCCGGTCTTCGGAAACCATGGCTGGAAGGATTATAGTGAGCGGCACGTTAGCTGAATCTCATTTTGATCCTACACCGGAAGCCGTACAAACATCATCGCAGAGAAAACCGTAAATATCCCATGATTCACTTCGTGGGAAGACCATCAAGCACGACGGTTGTTGAGGGTCGTTGTTACTATCCATCGTCGCCAAGAAAGAGACCTTCCGATTTAATGTACGGGTGGTCAATGACTCTGGCGCGGGAATGTTAGGACAAATAATGATTAATGCATAGTGGAAAGTACCGAAAGCGATGTGTCGGGGCAGCCTTTTAAAAATTGTCTTTTAGGGCCAAAACAACTTGATCGCCGAGACCAACACGCTAGCGTAAACGGAAGTGTACTATAAAAACTGTCCCACCTTTTACTGTTGAATCGCTGTACTTCATCCTTAACCTTTTCGAAAGCAGTTCGAAGTAAGTGTTGTGTCCTTTGCTGACGTAGGTACGAACGGATAGGCGAGCCGAGGAACGAGGACGATAACAAAGGCAATGGCAAGTACCTCCAGGACGAGCAGGATCCTGAGGAACCGGGTCACGGCGGGATCTAGCGGGCAAGAGGGACTCACGGATTCTCGGCACGAAGATCGTCGACCTAACAACCAGGGCGAGACTCAGGCGTTGATCAAAGGCATGACTACGGTCGACGAGGAGGTCGATTTGGGCCGAGATGACGATTTCCCACCCGGGGTGTTGAGGATCAACCCGAGCCAGATGGGGCCGAGGAATGAGGGCAGCATGGAAGACGGGAGAACAGCATCGGATACCGAGGAGGAGGAGGAAGTTCAAACGATACACGAGGAACGAAGGAGAGAAAGACAACCGACAGAGTACCAACGAGACCTAGAACGAGAAGCTGAGAGGCTTAGGCGAGTACACTTGGCAAGGGGGGGACCCTAATCGGGACATCCCCCCCGGTAACGGTCGACCGCCCCCACGCCTCCGATGTTCCCCGAGTCGGCTAACCACCCCCAGCCTCCGATTGTTCCCCCAAGTGGCGATCGATCACCCAACAGCTCCGATCGTCTCCCCTGTCGTCCTCGCTGCGAGACCCCCAACCGCACCCCCTAACACAACGGGACACCAAGTGAATGGTCACTCCAGTCACGAGAGCACCGACCCGATGTTACTTGCTATACGGGCAAGCCAAAGAAGACAAGAGGACCTAATGAGAGAACCGCAAAGGAGAAACCCGGCGCTAGAATACGAAAATTACCGATTCCGCAACAGAGAGCGGGGTCGAGAGGATCATCGAGCCGAGGCGCCCTAGCAACCACACTCCACCGAGGGATGCCCCACCCCCTCACCAAGCCGAGAACGCATACCCGACCCTAATCGGCCAAGAGAAGGGTATGGGCCAGCCGAGGATTCTTCGGCCGATGAGGAAGCAACCAATGAGAGTACGGACGCGTCCACCAAACAAAAATCGAGCGGCTCGAACGGATGGTTAAGAAACCGACCGGAGATAACGAGGATGATAAGTTAGGTAAGTAATCAATGAAGCCTTAAGACGCCATTTACTAGGGAATTGGACCGGACTCCGTTTCCACCAAAATGTACGCGCCGATCTTCCCATCTAGGTTCGATGGCACAGCGACGCAGAGAACACATCAAGATGTACGGCATGTCCTTGCTATAAAGTGGAAGAATCACGATGTGGTCATGTGCAAATTCTTCCCTGCCAGTTTGGAGGGAGAGGCAAAGAGTTGGTTCTACACCCCGCCCGATAAATCCGTCTGGGAGCTATGCGGTTTTGGTGGAAACCTTTCGAGACCTATATGCATAATAAAAGATAGCTCGGCCCGCAGTCGACAAGTTGTTCACCCCGGCACGAAGACTCGGGGAGCCGTTGCGTTCTTTAACGGAAGATGGAGGAAGTTATGCACGGATATAGGGAAAGCACCGGGCGATTAACAGATATTCGGCTTCGAGAACTCGCTAAGAAAGTCGGATCCCATCCGGGGTGGCAATGTACACGGAGAAGCCTAAGACACTAAGGGAGATCCGAAGATGCAAGAGCACTATATCGCCTTGGAGGAGATTCAGGAAGGAGCGCAAGATAGGGAATACAAGAGGCAAGCACCGCAGAAGAGGCCACCCCGCGAGAAGCCACGAAACGATCCCAGAAAAAGGCCCAAGTGCCCAGCACTGTGGTGAGAACAAGAGAGTTTGGGTCGAGAAAGGAAAGAAGCCTCGCCACGAGCCAAGATCTTATACTCCGCTAAATGCGCCATTGGAAGAAGTGTTCAAGGAGGTTGAAAAGAGGAACGACATCCGTTATCCCAAGACTCGGGGAATCCAATTCGACGGAACAAGGAACCACCCGAATTCTCGCCATTATCATCGGGCCCGCGGCCATTCAACCAATGATTGTAGAGAAGTGAAAGACATCGTCCAAAGACACCGATCCGTGATGGGTACTTACGGCATTTCGTCAAGACATCGCCGACACCGCCGAGCCGATGTCCCAAAGGCACAGATAAGAATTAACCGCGACACCCAGTTCGCCACCGTAACACCATATCACACTCAAGAACTCGTGGGTACGACCCGGGAACAGTGTATCACCTCGAGAATCCATAAGAGGGACCGATCAGCAAAGAAATCCTCTATGGCCAAAACCCTACCCATGGAACCATGGGTGATGCAGCCAATCACCTTCTCGGCAAAAGACGTCCTATTGAACGGCCAAGCACACGGGGATCCCCTAGTAATAACCCTATTGATCGAGGAATGGGGAGTCCGCAGGATATTAATGGACAGCGGCACTTGGTCGAAGGCATCGTTTCTACGACACTTTCAAAAGGATGGAGTTGTCCGATGATATCCTCGGTCCCGTCCACCTATCGAATTTACGGCTTCAACGGGCAGACAAGAATAAAGCACCAAAGGGAGAAGTCACCCTCCGAGTCTCGGACGGGAGGGGTTCCTTGACACACTCACCACCTTTTGCGTGGTCGATGTCGTGTCACCATACGAAGTACTCTGGTCGGCCCCGGCTTGCGGGGATTAAAGGGGTCGCCTCGGATTATCATCAGAAATTGCGGTTCCCATCTTACCGAGGAGTGGTAGAGGTACTAGGCGATCCCCAGGCGGCAAGGCAGTGCGTGCAAATAGACGTCCAACAGAATGAGGAGAGGCGGTCAAGGAAACGTCAAGAAAAGAAGAAGTCAAAGGAAGTAGAGGCGGGCGAGGAGCTGGAAAGGGTAATGTCGCAAGCCATCGCTACCTATGAAGCCGGCGAGAAAGAGACCTTATAGCAATCACAGGAGCCGGTAACAATCGGCGAGCCAAAGAACAATTTCTCGGCCCTAGAACCAACTCGGCAAGTCAATCTGGGCACCGAGGAGGAGCCGAGATTAGTAAGGATAGGGTCCCTCTTAACAAGTGAACAATCCCAACAGTTGATAACCCTTCTGAAGGAGCACATGGACATATTCGCCTGGCAAATGCACGATATGGAAGGAATTGACCCGAGTGTCTGCTCGCACCACCCGCGGATAGACCCCAAGTTCAAACCAATCAGGCCAAAGATGAGAAGAATCGCACCCGAGCTACAACCGCGGTGGAGGCCGAATTGAAGAAGTTGTATGCAGCAGGGATCATTCGGAAGGCCCAAGACCCACAATGGATATCTAATATGGTGATAGTCCCTAAAAGAAACGGGGCGTATTTAATCGCATAGACTATAGTGACTTGAACAAGGCATGCCCAAAGGATGCCTTCCTCTCCCCAAAGATCGACCGGCCTAGTGGAATCCATTGTCGGGTATAAGGCGATAACTCTCATGGACGGATACTCGTGGTACAATCAAATACCCATGGCCCCCGAAGATCAAGAGCATACGTCCTTCTTCACACCAAGAGGGTCTGTGTTGCTACACCAAAATGCCATTTGGATTAAGAAATGCCGGCGCCACCTATCGAGGTGGTGGAAGACATGTTCGAAGATAAAATACACGACACCATTGAGGTGTATGTGGACGATATGTTGGTCAAAAGCAAGGTGGCCGACAAGCACATCGACGACCTTCGAGGCATATTCCAAACCATGAGAAGATACAAGATGAGGGTCAATCCGGCCAAGTGCACCTTTGGGTCACCTCGAGCAAGTTCTTAGGATACATAATCACCGACAAAGGAATTGAGGCCGACCCGGATAAGGTCGGGGGCCGTGGTGGAAATGCCGTCGCTCGTAACGGTAAAAAAGATGTGCAACGATTGAATGGGAATTTGGCGGCCTCGGGGCGATTCATTTCGCGGTCGTCCGACAAGTGCAAGGATTTCTTCGGGACGCTACGAAAGGGAGAAAAGTTTAAATGGACCGAGGAATGTGAAGAAGCGTTTCAAAAGATCAAGCAACATCTCGCGAGTCTACCAAAGGCCGCAAAGACCCGAGCCGTAAGACATACTAACGCTATACCTTGGGGCAACTAGTCACGCCATCGCCGCCGTCCTAGTCAAGAACGCCTGGGGAAGAAAAGCAGGGTGTATTTCATAAGCAAGACCATGAGCCCTACCGAGAGGAACTACACCAGGATCGAGCAACTGATATTAGCACTAGTGTTCGCAACGCAGAAGCTTCGGACATACTTTCAAACCCACAAAATCAGGGTGCTTACAAAGTCCCCCATAGAATCAGTACTCGACAGCGCAGCCGGTCGGGCGAATCTCCAAGTGGAGTGCACAAATAAAAGCGATTCGACATTGTTTACGAGATGAGAACAGCGGGTAAAAGCACAGGCAAGGGCCGATTTCCCGCGCATTTCCCCTCGCCGACGAAGACGAGGTAGAAGACATACCGGAATGGAGGAAGATGGAGAAGACCCATCCGACCTACTCGAGTCATGAAGCCCGACACGTGGGAGGTTTTCGTGGATGGGTCATCTAATAAAGATGGGTCGGGCTTGGGATTGGTCTTCACGACGCCGAAGGGGAAAAAGATGGTCCACTCCTTTAGGATCGAGTTTAAGGCAACTAACAATGTCACGGAATACGAGGAAGTAGTACATGCCCTGCGCTTAATAGTGGAGATGGGGATCCAGGAGGTACGGCTTACGAGCGACTCCCAACCGGTTATCCAAGCAAATCAATGGGCAAGACGCCATACATGACCCTCAACTACGTAAATACCGGGAGCTCGTCCAATTCTACATCGCCCGGATACCAAGCATCAAGTTTCGACACATCTCGTAGGAAGGACAACCGCCACTCGGACGCCCTAGCATATATCGCTTCCATGTTGACAGACTCAAGCATTGAAGGTATCGTAATCATGAGGGTCCTAATGCCTTCGCACTCGAGATCGCGGATATCGGCGCACAAGTCGCGGCGACCACTACCGACCAATATCGGGCCGATGATTGGAGGAAGCCGATCCATGAATACCTCGAAACAGAAGGTTGCCCAAGGGGAGACCCGAGATCAACAAGATCAAGAGCAAAGCCGCTGCGCACGAACTTCGAGATGGCACCCTATACATAAAATCATATCTAGGGCCATTGCTAAAGTGCCCGAGTAAGGAGGAGAGGGCAGATGATCCTCAACGAATTGCACTATGGGGTCATGGGAAACCACACTCGGGTCGCAGCCCTAGCGGCACGAGCTAAAACCATGGGATACTTCGGCCATACATGAATGAGGACGCAAAGCATATGGCCACCGTTTGCGACGAGTGCCAAAAATTTGGGAAGAAGATACATGCGCGCCGTAACATTAAACTCGTCATCAGTCCCCGGCCCTTCGCTAAATGGGGAATCGACATCGTGGGACCATTACACGTCGGATCGGGACAAAGGAAGTACTTAATTGTGGCCACCGACTATTTCACCAAGTGGGTTGAGGCCGCTCCACTAAGACACATACGGGATAAGGATGTTTTTCGATTCATCCTGGGAACACATCATATGCCGCTTTGGGGTTCCAGAAGAATCGTCTCTCGACAACGGGAAACAATTACAAGGCAAAAACATCGACCTGCTATTCAACACTTACAACATCCGAAAGAGCAAGTCCACGCCCTATACCCCCAAAGCAATGGACAAAGCCGAGATCACAAACAAGACTATCGCCGATAACATGAAGAAGAAACTTGACGGGGAATATGGGGAATGGTGTGAAGAGCTCTACAACGTCTTGTGGGCATATAGGACAACCCGCAGGAGGCAACTCGGATTGTCACCTTTCATGTTAACATACGGACCGAAGCCATCCTGCCTACGGAGGCGATGATACCCACCACAAGGACCGAAGCATGGAGGCGAAACATCTCGGCAGATCTTATCTTGGCTAAACTCCACGATCTAGAAGAAACAAGAGAGATGGCCCTGCAGAAGATGGAGAATTACCAACGAAGGATCCAACGAGAATACAACAAACGGGTCCTACCCAGAGAATTCCAACTGGGCGCTTGGTACTAAAGCACCTACCCAGCCTATGAGCGTGACAAAAAGGGCGGTAAACTTGCACCACGGTGGGGAGGACCCTACACAATTGTTGAGAAGGTCGGAGAAGGGGCATACAAGATATCAAGTTTGACGGAACACCCGAGCCACGACCGTGGAATGCAAAGCACGACTAAAGCTCTACCATCCATAAAATCGTAAGATATCTTGTCATCTATTTCCGTGAAAGGCCGTGGGGTTGGAAATATGACAAGTGCGTCTCGAATGGTCGTTTCGAACCCGGGCGATGGCATTGTGCAAGTGCCGGGCGACTTACACTAACACGGACTATTCGAACTCTGGGCGATGGCAGTGTGCAAGTGCCGAGGTAGTTCAGTGGGCCCCGGCGGTTGGAAACCAATGGCCGATTGTCGAGGCATGAGTACTGACAATCGAGCAATCAACATTGCTCTCCTCGCAAGTGGCCGAAATCACTTGCCCAAGAAGATTAATCGATAACTTCTTGGGATGTCGATCCCATAGAAACTAGGAAAGACCAACTACCCTTCCACTAGATCTCGAAAGACGGTGATGAGATGCCTCAATCAGACATGGCATCGGGCCCGATGACCCTCCTTGTTGAGTGTGTTCGATGTAAACGACATTTATGACTAACCTATCTATTCGTACGCTGTGCACACATAACAAGGTCACAACAAAGCAAACCACACGTCGTCAACTCAACATAAATAAGGATAATAGCATTAGTAGCGTAATAGCGCGTAGCAAGAAGAACAAACAAACTCGGCGACGCAAAGACCCCATAAAAGTTGTACAAGAAGTTAAAAGGTGTTCAAACGAATTACAACCCAAGGGAAAGGGTAAGAAAGCGACGCAGCGTTGCCGCAAAATACACGTTCACTCCTTCGAAGGGACGGGTCCCGGATCGCCTTCTTAGCAGCTGCATCGGCTCGCTTTTTATCAAGCACCGCCTTCACACCGGCTTTAACCTTCGAGACAAGTTCATCGCTAAACTTCGCCTTCTCAGCAGCAAGATCCTGCGCCAGCTGTACCGACGCCGCCTCAGCAGTGGCCACCCGCTCAAGCAGCTGAGCCTCTTTCCCCTTCAATCGGACGTTCTCCTCCTCCAATGATGCCGCCTTCTTCTGCTCGGCTGTAAAAACAACAAAGACGGTCAGTCACACAACAATAGCCTTAGGATAACGACGAAAGAAGCGCAACATGGGGCACACCACCTTCCAACAAAGGGGAAACTACCCTAATGGTCTCCTCGACTCGACATAAAGCTACACTCGAGAGAAGACAGACTTCAAGAAAGCTCTAAATATCGATGTTCGTTAAACTCATTGGTGGGGCAAGATTTCTTGTGATCACTCCACTCGGCCCTCTGACGGGAGTGGGCTACCTGCAAACCTGAAAGTTGAGAACGAACCCACTCCAACTCCTCATAGACCTTTTTGGACTCATTAAGTTTCTCAAGGGATTCTCGGCTACACTTCTCGGCAGCATCCCCTCTCCGCCAAGATCCGGAGACGATCTCGCATGCAAATCTCGAACCCAAGCCTCAACCGACCACACCGACCCTCCGGTTGTCGGCCAACAACGTTTTATCGGCCGCAACCCCCGGAACCGAGCTAAGTTCGCCCTAAGATTGTCAATCTCCTCGGGAACGACTCGAACGTCTCGTAGCGATATAGTTTGGATTGAAGATCTTCAATATCGGTCTCTAAACGATCGATCTTAGCGCCCTTGTTAACTATTCTCTCGTTGCAAATTCAAACATGATCCCGCTTCTATGTTCACTTCCCTTTTCAACAAACGACACCTCATGGCAGCGTCGGCCTCCGCACTAGAGGATTCGGCCAGGGCAGGAGTACTAAGCTCGTGGATATTGGCACTACAAGATCAATCATGACTAGTTGAAAGTAAAATAAGTACCTTGGACCTCGGCCAACTCCTTCTCCAACTTCCGAGATCGCTCACGTTCCTCGCCGTAACGAGAGGCGAGACTCTCCTTCTCGGCGACCTCCCCGCGCCGGAGAGCAAGATTCAACAACGAGCGGTTGATGTCCTATAAACAACACCAACATGCTCAAGACTTACCTAAAATATGAAAGCGACACCCAAACAACTCAACTCACCAAACAGATCGAAGGTACTTTTGAGACAAAGCCTTCATACAACGAAACAAAGATTAATCTTCTCCCTCGAAGAAGGGAGGCGAAATCGGGAGAAATAAGTGCCCCAAGAGAGTTGCACATAGGGCCCGAGACGGTGAAGGAGGTACTGCTTCCCGAATTAGGAGCCACGGACGGACGAGTCCCCGGCAGCCCGCCCCCGACAAAGAACTTTCTCCATGTCACGGTTGATCACAAGGTTCCCACTACCACCCGACTTCTCCGCCCCGTCCCGACTCATCTTCATTACCAAGGGTATCGCCCTCCTCATCGAAAAGACCTTCATCATCATCACCATCGGACATAACATACACAACGCCATCGGCGAGAACAATCCCTTCATCAGCCACCTCCTGGGGCACAGTTTCCTCCGGGGCAGGCACATCCTCCTTGGGTTCCTTACCCCTTCCCTTGGGCTTCTCACCTACAAGGGTAGACGAAACATCAGAAGGCTTCTGAGGCGACTTCCTCAGGAAATGGGACAAAGGTAGCCGATCATCGGGATCCTCACCGTCCTTCGCCGAGGTACCACCAGCCTTGTCAACCCTCGGTTCGTGCATAAGCCGATGTCGAACCATGCAAGGCAACAAATAGGGGCACGTACATGTACGTCAAATAAAAAATGAATAAGTATATTTGTTACCTTCCCTGTCTCCCTCATCGGCTCCTGCAACTCTATCCCTCTTCCGATGAACAAGAGTCCCAGCAGGAACACCCTGGGACTTAGTCTGGAAAACACCAAAACTAAAACATCATCCCACGAGTCGCCCGAGTCGATCAATCAAGCTAGAAAGACAGAAGAATACACTTACCCGATCAACATTGACTACCCAGAAAGGATAAAATTCGGCCGGAGGAGGAAATTTGCCACTTAAAAGAGAACCGGAAATAACCAAGGGAACCCGATCCCAAGCCGTGTCATTAGTATGGCGGGCGGGCCTATTGGAACCCTTCCCCTCAGGATCTTCATCCAAAAGAAGCCTCCTAACACCCTCGGGAAGAGTTTTATGGCGATGAGGACTGGCAGCAAACCCGGCGAGATCGCCATTGGTAGTAGTCCCGCTCCGATAATTATCAGCGAAACTGGCAGGAGTATAGTCACTCGCCTGGGAAGGATCGTAGGTAGACCAAGTGGTAGGAGCACATTCGCCTCGGCTACGCTTTTCCCACTCGGACAGATACGAAAGGTGTTGCTGTCCACCGAGCCGGGCGCGGCACGGCGAATCTTAGAAAGGGCCTCGTACCATAACGGGCGGCTAGGATCATATAGAGGGAAACGCAGCCCGAGCTCTAACTGGCCCCTGGTGACGATGGTCGCCTCGGCCGAATGAGGGAATCTCAAAACATCGTCCCTCTTCAGAACACCCTTCTGGCCTGACAAGAGCCTGACGTCATATCCATGGAGATCGAACTCATCCTTCAACTGTTGAACGTATTGCTCATCCGATAAGTCCTTAGCAACCCTCTTGTCAGCCCTACAAGAAAACGAGGAAGGTTTATCAGTGAAGATAGAATCTAGAGCGCGGTAATCATACTTGGAAGGACTCTCCACAACAAACAGGGAATCAAGCGAAACGCCGTCTTCATCAGAAAATACATAACTCACACACCTTTTTTCCGTCATCGAGGGAGTTGAAGACGCCATGAAAATCAGTATGAGAAGTGACAGAAAAGGCGAAATACTACGGGATCGAAAGTTGCAATGGTGATGAAACCGAGAAGATGCGTAACGAGGGAGAAGAAAGGAAAGAAACCTGTGGAAAATAGTGGATGACAATGAAGGAGAAGTAGTCAGAGAACGGAGAGGAAAAGGAAGATGGTAGAGAAAAAATAAAGAGGGAATGAGGTTTTAGAGTCAGGTTTATAAACCTCTCCAATGGTAACCGACGAGGGAGGTGAACCGGTGGCAAAGCACGAAGGAAGTGGGGAACAAAGATGGCGGAAAACCCGGCATGACCGAGGACGTGGGAAGACGAGGCGGTTTCTTCCCCACGTGTCGATCACACGAGTGGAAGAAGGGGCATAAATGTAGGTGTGAATAATCCACAGGACAGTGTGGAGCCATCCCGATCGAGGGCGTACCAAAGAAAACGAAGTAGTGAAAGCACTGAATCACCCCACCGGATCTGGGCGCGAGAAAAGAGGTATGAAGACAGGTCGAGAGATCGAGGCAAAAAGGGAAAAAAAGATCTGATGTGACGATCTTCGGGCTCGAGGACATTTAATGCTCTGACAAAGTAGGTAAAGAGATAAGGAAGACTCGGTCAAACTCGGCTGAGAACCCAGAAGGCGACATCGGTCAACATCACCTAACAAGCAACGTCGGATGCAGCCAACACTCGGCCAGATGCTTCAACTCGGGTAGAAGGAAAGATCGGATGAAGCACCGGGTAGACACCCGAAGAGATCATCAAGGAAGATGTATTAGGCCCAACACTGTAATATCGTTGTATCACCATTTTATGGCTATAAATAGGAATCATGTATAGGGCTAGAGAGGTAAGTGAGAAGTGAGGAAAGAGAGTACACCAAGAGCATAGAGAGAGAGAGCATACGATTTGTAACCGGAAAAATAGTAATAAGACCTTCCTTTCACCCCGTGGACGTAGGTAATCATGCCGAACCACGTATCTCTTGTGTTCTTCTACATTTCTACTTTGTTTGGTTTCTTTACACATGCATGAGATCCTTTGGATGTAGGGGTAGGATTTTCTACATCTACACTGCTTACTCAAACTCTTATGTTAATCTCGCGATTATTGATCCGATTTTCTACATCTACACTGCTTACTCAAACTCTTATGTTAATCTCGCGATTATTGATCCTTCAACTGGGGTTTGAATAAGACATGCATAAGAAATGTTGAGATTTAAAAGTACTAAGTGCAGGGTCAAACTCTTAGGCCTGTGTAACTGTTTAAGATTTGAATAAGAAATGCATCTTCTATCACACTTGTAGCTATTAAGCTAATTAGCAGCAAAATGCAATGGGTTGTTGAGAAAAGGCTTCAAAAGGGAGGTAAGTGGAACAAACCTTTCATAATCTCAAGATCTCATAAGCTGGAATGCAATAGCCAATAAGACTGAACCTCACAAGTCACCACCATACCTACCTTGGCTTTTGTGTTTTTCTTGAATTGAGGAACCTAGATGTTGAAATTTGTTATCATACTTTTCATCTAAATGGAAATAGTGATCACCAAGATTTTGGAGGAAACCAAAAAGGGATTCATTTATTCCTCTTTTTTTTGCAAGCGTGGGTGATGAAATATTTGCTTTATTATGTGTAGGTCATAGTGGGTCTTGTTCTAGTTCTAGGCTGCTTAGGGTGTGATGTGATGCACTATTATGGTCAGTCTTCTTGGAATTTCTTGAGGATGATGCGAGCATATGGAAATTTAGAATGGATGTAAAAAGCAAACTTTGACATTAACACCAACCCTCCATACTAATGATTGTGATCCACAAAAACTTTGTATGGTACTACAATTTGTAGCATGATCATAACCAAATGCTATCTTCATAGCCATGTTAAACCATACTTATCAAAGTGGTGGTATGAAGTTGTGACCTACAAGCTGGAAGGCCACACCTCAATTGATCTCATCATCATTTTGACCCATATTCTTTCTATTCTTTGTTTTCGTCTCTTCTTTCAATGCTTTCAGTGCAGCAGTCATTACCAACTTTCAAATTGGATTTTCATTGTAACCTTTAAATTAGCAATTTCTTTTTCAACATAGGATAACGAGAGATCGTGGGGACGGTAAGTATGAAAGTAGGGATATGAGCTTGTTGGCCAACACAAAACTCAAGGATACTCTTTCGACTTTCAACTTTCATGCTTGGGAGTTTTCTATGCTTGGTCTTGGTCTTTCCACTGGCAACTCAACCAGTTGCATTGATTTAATCATGAGTTCATTTGATTAGATTCAATCTTCGAAAACAATAAATGGCTTTTCACAAGTTAAAACAATCTGGTTTGTCGTCAGTCAAATGGGGCGGGATATGATCCAAAGCTAGCAAAGTGTCGGCAACCAAAACTCGGAAATCTCGCCGAAAACAACTATTTTTACAGTAGTTTTTTTTCTTTTTTCCTGACTAGGATATGCTACTTTCTGGCAAGATAGATACAGTACGGAAGGAGAAGAAGCCAGACTGCCAGAGCCGATAGTGAGTCTAAAAGAGCCTCGTGAGAATTTAATTTTAGGGCCTCCGATTAATATAATAATAAACAATTTTTTTCCGTCTGACTATGAAAAACAAAACTATGATGAGAAAAACTCAAAAGGTTCATTCATTTTCAGGAATCAAATCATACGTTAAATCAGAATTTTGTAGTCCATTTTAATGTAAAAGAGTATAATTTTTTTACATTTGTTGATGTAGCATAGATATTGTACGTTTATATATCCTTACGAAGTGACTAAGTTGCAATTAGGAAGGCCACTTAATAGTAAACACTTGTGTATATAACAAAATTTAGCTACAATAAAAAAAAAAAAAGCTCTTCGGTCACTAACCAATCAGCAGGATGGTGGTTAAGCGTCAGTCCTGCGCACTATGCATCTCGTTTTTACACTTCACTTAAAACAAAAAGGCCCTGGATGGGCTACACTGGAAAGACTATACTAGATTACTACTACAGCAGTGGGGACCGATCGAAGAAAAATAATAATTACTAATGACCTGTTGAGAAGGACAATATTTCTCTGACATATGCTGCAACACCCATTCAAAATTTTTTTTGTACAAACTTCGTGACGAACAAACACTATATCTTATCATCGTATAAAAGGCCAAATGTTCGCCCGCGATGGAGGGCCGATCGAAAATTTAACCAATCCAATTATATTTAATAAAAAAATAATTGAATGAAATTGTAAAAACTTAGGTTACACCAAGGTTTTTTTTCTAGATTTTGATTCTGAAATAGTTGACACCCGATTCATATGTATAGTATTTGAAAATGGATATTATTTATTTGAAAATTAATCAAAAGAGTACAATTGAACTATTGAAGGAACTTGATTGAATAGAATTTCAAACCTACACCTCGCTAACACCTACCTAACACGTGGCTACGACCAAACATATGTGTTACGTATGTAGAACTAAAGTTTTCTTTTTCGTTTTTAATCTTTAAAAATCGAAGAACAACTTCTACCGTTACATAAATCCAAAAGAAGAAACAACCCCGGGCCCAAATCAGTGTGAAAAGTATCAGCAACCTTAAATCTTTCGATTCTTCTTTTACAAAATGAACCCATGAAAACAGAACATTTCTACACATTCCTCTTTCACTATATATATGTTGAATTGATAGTTGCAGCAACTTGAAGAATTACAAATCTACACATGTACACTTATCTTACTCTTTGTATCTTGGTATGTGTTTGTAAATATTGATCAGACTTCGGTTTTGGGTTCTTTTAGATGTATTTCAAATTTTCAATCTATATCTCTCTCTAGTTTCAGGTTGTTTTTTTTCATTCTACTTGTTTTTTTCCTCTACAATTGGGTGAATAATCACTGTAATTGTGGCTGGCAATTCAAATGTATAATCATTTAAGAACATATAGAAAGATTTTTCTATTTGTTTCTTTGATCTGTCGAACAAGAGAATCAGCAAAGGGGAAATAGGAAGAGAAGAAGAGGGGTGGAAATATATTTTCTTTGTTTAGGATAGGATCTACGGGTCTGGTTTTTTACCCGACCCGATATGCCGTCTTCTCTACCCGACATATAGCTTAAGAACTCAGAAAATATGATTTGATTGGAGTCCGAATCTTCTGATCAATTTAATGATTTTTACAGAGAAATTCGAACTGTAAATATGTTCCTTCGATTATATGTAAAGGATTTTTGTCATCAATTTGATTGATTGACTCCAATTTTTTCCCAAATTCATCAAATTGTGAAATCTTTTCATTTTTTTGTACAAAAATCGTGACGGACAGAAATACATTAAGTCGTCACATATAAGGACTCCCTTCGGTCGTCCAACAAGGCCCAATAGTTAATAGAAAAAAGGCCTATTTAACAGAGCCGGGTCTTGTGCGGCGCACGCCCTGCACCCCCTCAGGGCCGGCTCTGGAAGAAGCTAACCTCTACTTAGAATATGGTTAGAATTAGCATACCAAGCGGAATGTATCAAAAAAAAACAAAAAAAAAACATACATAGCTAAAGTGTGTGCGATGGTTTTGCCACTCTTTTGGGTAAACTCCAAGCTCAAGAGTGGGAATCAATTTCACTAGTTTCTTAATCTGCAAAATGTAGGACATGATTTTCTAAGGAATTTCAAGTAAAGCATTGTTGAGAATATTCACAATGGTTAGAGAGCTACAGGCAACAGAGATGTGTATGCTGAGGTGGGCCTATGGGCATACGAGGTACGACCAAATCAGAAATGAATGTATATATACGCAAGAAACTTGGGTTAGCATCAACTGGGGAGATGCTCACCTAGTATCAGCGACGCTAGTTTGGGCATCTCCTGCAAAGACCGCCAGATGCACCTGTTCGGACATGATTCATCAAGCGGGCTAAAGGAAGGATGAAGCGTAGAGGTCGACCGAAACTGACATGGGATGAAGTAATCAAATGGTATCTGAACCGGCGAAACTTATCGGAAGAACTGGCGTTGGGCAGACGTATGTGGAAAACAACAATCCACGTGAAAGAGGAATGTGATCTGGACTTGGACAGATGACTCACTCTACAACTAGTGAATGCGTAAAATCATAACGTAGCTCTGCAACTAGTAGAATTATGAGGGGGCTGGCACCTCCCCCCGCAGCCCTGCAGGCCGGGAAGGGATGAAGTAGATGTACGCACTGTAGTGGTCGTGGTCACGTAATGCCATTATAGCAGTGGCTTCACTCCATGTACCAAAATGAACCCGCGCACGGAAAGCGCCAAGGATCTTCGCTCCACCTGTGTATCCATACATAGCATGTACCTTAGCCGAGATAAAAGGGTGGGTTGTGTGGAGGATGGCAAACCGGCGTAAAATCTGTCATATACACTTGTGAGATAGATCGATTTCATTCATCTCTAGCCTACCCTAAGTCCCTAACTAGCTCGGGACAAAAGGCTTTATTTTCGGTTTTCGGTCTAAGGAAACGACAGCACAATTACACTCTTCCACGTTAAAAGCATAAATTAATCTATATTAATCTTGAAGATATTCTCTATCGGGAGGGGACCAAGAACCCTAGTTAGCTATTCGGAATTCGGAAAACGTACGGAACGGCAAACGTACGAGTATTATACGGTTTTGTAAAATTCAGATTCGGTCCAAGATTCGGTCAACGGGACGTGATTCGTCGGTAATTCGGAACGGCATACGTACGTGTATAATTCGATTTATAAATGTGAGTTAGAATTTCTGAAAATTAGGGTATCTATATATACTTTAAATAATTTATATTTATAAGGTCATAGACCAATTTTTATGCATGTGTGAGTTATTTAAAGAAAAAATAAAATTAATACGATGATATTAATAATATATACAACATTAGTTATCAAGAGGACGTGGTATAGTGGTTTAGATGCTTTGGTGAGTGAGTTTGAGATCTCTCTCACCTTCACCTTCAAAATTTTTCGAGTCATTTTTATTTCATAAAAATTACAACAACGTCTAATATTGGGTCGTGTATGCCCGGAGGCGGTAAACCCCAAAAAGTGGGGCCTTTAAAAACGTAAAAAGCTAAAGAATTTATGACTTAATTAAAGCGGGCATATCATTAGGGATTCGGGATACGTAAAATTCGTGGGAACGATTCGCGAATAATCCGGAATGCCACATAATACGCGACTTGGGTTGGAGTTGCAAACGACGCGAATAATACGGTAAAATTCGTGATACGGAAAATTCGTGAATGATTCGCGAATCATTCGCGAACTTACTAACTAGGCCAAGAACTAGTTTAATTTTTTGCTTGTTAGAAGATGACTTGAAATATTACTTTCAACCTCATTAGGAAAATCATCTCCGACTGGTCTAATTATAAAAATTATACAAATAGTTAGCAATTCTCAAAGCCTCCATCACATCAGGTTTGGTATTATTTAAGAAAGAGTCATTCATGGTCTTCCGTATAGCTTATATTAAACAAGCACCCCGTTTGAAAGAGTTTAACCATTACCATCATTCAACTACGTAACGATGAAATCTCTTAAAGTGAAATTCAGGTATAGTAATGATGAAATCTCTTAAATTGAAATTAAGGTCTAGATCTCACGATTGCTAAAGGCTGTTATCACTTCTGCTAGGGGCGGGTACCAATCCAGGATCCAACGGCTGAGATTACTTTGTCGTATATGGATTGGTACCCGCCCCTAGCAGAAGCAGTATCAGCCTTTAGCAATCATGCTAGATCTGACCTGTCCATTGAGAAGAATAAGAAAAGATGCCAAGTTATTTCAGTTGCAAAGTTTTAGTCAGAGGTTGCATTATTGATTTATGAAATCAATGCATAAGCTTCTTTGAAGGATTATCCGCATAAAATTCATTATCTGCGGGGGAACATCTTTAACACTCCACAATTTATTTCATTGGATGTCTTAATCTTGAGAATGTGAAGTAGAAGCATTGTTATCTTTCAATATTTTCTAGAAAGATTTGTCAAACAAATCCCCATTAGGGTGTTTGATCCATGTAAGTTTATCATCAGTTGTACGAGGAGATAATAACTCTTGAATTTTGTACAAACATATCATAAACATACTTAATAGTGAAAATTAAATAATGACCCCCAATTTTCAAGGTTCTTCATAAATAACCCTAAGTGGTATGTTACAAGTTTTTAGGGTCTAGTATTTGGCACCTTTAAGAGTATTAGGTCAACTTAACCTCCGAAAAAGGTTGTGTTGATATTTCCACGGGTTAACAACATACTAGTTCAGTTTTATTATCCACTTAAAATATACCCTTTAAGTGAATTTTTACAAAGAAAAGAAAAATGAGGGGTACTTAAATAAGTTTCCCTACTTAATATCAGACCTTGAAGAGTCTTCATTTTGAATGAAGTGATTTTCATTTTGACGATCCTTCCAAACTTCGATATTAGACTGATCTCCTACCATCTGGCAACAACCTTTCCTTATCTCATCTCTACAAAATAACGTTGCATTCCAAGTAGATGAGCTTTATCAGGTTTGGTACAATCCAAAAATATGTTGTTTAGTAAATATATACCCCCCCCCCCCACCCCCCCCACCCCCACCGCGCACACACACAACAAAAAAATAATATGTTGTTTACAATCCAAAAACGGCGCGCGAGTTATAACCCCAAGGGTGTCACTATCCATATACAAAAACTCCAACAAAACAAATTGTTCACAAAAACCCCATTTAACATAAACTGTCTATATTAGCCTTAATTTAAATCACCCCAATAAAAACAAAAACAACCCCACCTTTAATTTTAAATCACCCCAACAAAAATAAAAAATCAACCCTACCATTAATTTCTATTATATTATCACCACCACAAAATAACACCAGCAGCAGAACCACCACTGTGCGCCACCACTGACCACCACCGCCAACCACCACCGAGGCCGCCGCCGCGCCAACCAATACATCACCACCACCACCATCCCCGAAAACCACCAGCGACACCGCCGACCACCACCACAGCCACCACCATCGCCAACCACCACCACCAGCAACACCACCATTATCGCCGACCACCACCACCGACCAGAAAAAAAAAATGATGAAACCAAACAGAAAAATGATGAAACCAAACAGAAAAATGATGAAACCAAACAGGAAAAAATGATGAAACCAAAATTGGTTTCACCAAAACTAGATGAAACCTAATTAGGTTTCATCATTTTTCCACATATTGTTATTTCACCAACACAACTTCAATGATGAAACCAAAATTGGTTTCACCAAAAAATGATGAAACCAAACAGAAAAAAAAATGATGAAAAAATGATGAAATCAAAATCAACACCGCAATTGCTCTAAAGCTTCATTTCGCATTGTTGAGCGAGCACCAACAAGCCCCACTAGCTCATACTGACTCCTTGAACCTTCTTAGCTTCACCATCGGTGCAATTCTTCATTCCGATTCGGTTTCACTACAGAGCCTTCTTTATTTGAATCTCCACCTTCTCTGTATCATTACCCATCTTCAATTCAACAATCAAACAACTTGAATTTCATCTATGAGCTCATTTGAACTCAATTGCACTTGTTAAACGATCTGTTCATTATCACACAGAACCAATCAACATCTCCCTGTACCAACAACAACATTTCTGTAACCTCAATCGACAGCAACAACTGATCTCAGCAAACCCATTCTTTTACAGACCTTGAATCTCAACATAAACCCATTCTGGTCATTAGAAAGAGAAGAAGGTTATGATGGTGTTAATGGAGGAGACGGAGGTGATAATGGTGTTTATGGAGGAGACGGAGGTTCTGTTGGTGGCGGATCTGGACACATCGGTTCGTCTGATGGTGTTGGTGATAGATCTGAACAAAAGTAAAAGAAAAAGAGACGGAGGTTTCGTGGAGGAGACAGAGGTATTGCTGCTGGTGGTGACGGAGGTGTTGCTGCTGGTGTTTGTGGAGATCTATCTTTTCTCACTAACAGAAAAAAAATTGTTGTTGCTGGTGATGACGGTGGTGGAGAGCGGAAGAAAGAATAAAAATGAAAAGAAGAAGAAGAAGGAGAGATGAAGATAAAAAGGGTATGTTTGGCTTTTTTAAAAATAATAAAAACTAAATTTACTCATTATTATTTGACATGGGGTTTTTGTGTCACTTTTTAATCAAATGGTTTTTATTTATTAAAAATAATATGGCTGGATTTTTTGTACCACAAGTTTGGTCACCTTGGGTTTTTATGACTAGTTTTGATCCAAAAATATGTATGTTGTTTGGCTCCACAAACATTTAGGGGTATGTAAAATCTCCAGATATTTTTTGCCATAAGAGCACAAATCAGGTCTCACAGGCTTCTAATACCTAGACCACCTAAAGCCCTCAAATCTTTTTTCATTTATTAAATGCATTTTCCTAGTATCTCTTGATACCCACCAGAAACTGCACATTTCTTTAGTGAGATTATTGACAACAACTTTTGGCACAAGAGAGTTAGCCATATAGTATGGAGGGATTAAGCCCACAACATGCCGGGATAAGAATTCTTCTTCCGGTAAGGTTCATAAAATTCATTTTGCACTCTGCCATCTTGCAGTCAAACTTCTCAATTAAGAAGTCTTAGGAATTTTCTCTATAAGCTGGTTTTAATAACTGATTTCCATGTTATTTGTCATTTGATTTCATCTCATGGACCCCAAGTAATTGAGAAACTTCCACTTGTCTTTTATCAGGCACAAACCTTCTAACGAAGACTGGAGATTCTTGTAGGTTTAATTGTTGCTTGCTCCATCTAGCATAAATGCGAGGATTACTTGAACGAGGAATGAAGAGTTATCTCATTTAAGATCCCAAACATAAGTAAATCATCTGCAAACATAAAATGGAAAACAACACGAGCCCGTCAATTCAATTTATACCGATTATAAATATTTCTTCTCTACATAACTCTGATCAACCAAGATATACCTTGAGAACGTAGAATGAACATATATTGAGATAATGGGAAGCCTTTTCTTAAGCCTTTTTGACTAAGAAAATAACCTTCTGCACTATCATTCAAAATGATAGCAAAAAAAAAAGTGATACCATATTGCATTATTATATCATGTAATCCTTCCTATAATTCCATATTGATGGTCTTGTTTATCCTTCCTATAATTCCAAATGTTCTAAGACAATGAATCAAAAATCCATACTCTATCGTAAGTTTTAATGTCTATCTTAAGAGCAAAATACCTAATGCCAGAGGTAGACATATTCTTGGAATAAATTAGTTTCTTAGCAGGAATAATCTTTTCAAGAATTAATATTCCAAAGATGAATGAAGATTGAGTATGATAAACAAGACCATCCATACGTGGCTTGATTCTTTGGGCTAGAACTTGTAAATAATATTGCATAAAGCTACCCCACAGATTAGTAGGACTATTGATATTGGTAATAACAACAAGATTATTATTGTTAGAGCATAGATCGGTTGAACCCACCAAGCGTTGGTATGTCAAGTTTGGTTGTCATATTTTAGTGAGCTAAAACTCATTTAAAGAGTCGCTTGATTATATACTAGAGTCAACTTCGTATAGGTTAGCTTGAAAGTATTAGGATATGAGACATTACAAGTATTATGTGAAGACTTAAAGAATGTGAAGAAGTACGGAGCTACAACGACGACATCATCCTTCCACTTGAGGTTAGTAATATTTGACTTGAACTGTTTCATTCCCTAACGTATCTTTCAAGTCGTGCATATTGAAAACATAACTGCGAAGCTATGAATGATTATACTCTAGTTAGACATAATATTAAGGAATACAATACGAAGCATAACGCTTATCTTTTGAACTTCGTATATAAGACATCGACATAATCGTTTGAATGCTATTGTGATTATGTATGGGTATGAGGTGAAGATTTCATCCTAGGAAACAATGTTTTACATTCGTTTAATGGAAGTAAATTCATGAACTTGTTTTGTGAATCGAAAGGGAAATCACTAGGCTTATTGGTATTGTTCTTCACTGCATATCTGTTGAACTACCAATATGTGTGATTAGTATAACCTGTTAGAGCATTGCTCGGTCGAACTCGCATGCATTGCTATCTCAATCATGTTTGTCAATGTTAGTGATCAAAACTATAAGTCCTGATTTCTAGCCTATGTAGCTAAAGGTCTCGGACTAGGATATAAAGTGTAGTTGAGCTCAAGAACTCCATGGCAATCATCATACAAGACGAAGGACTACTCGAGGTACCGGTGGAACTTCATCGACTAAAAGGTATATGGAGACTTGAACTTATCTGTCACTCAAAAGTCTATTTACTCTATCTCCTACTCTTGAGACAAAAGTCGTTTAGACGTATAGACTTTCATTATACACATTTGCTATTTCGAGCCGAGTTTAACTTGCCTATCTATTTCTCGAAATATGTGTTGGTAAGCTTTCGCTATAACCGAATTCATCTTTACCTAGTGACGAAAGTCATGATATGTTTCAATCACTTTGGAAATTGCTCTGACGAAAAATGGTCTGTGAATAATGGCTATATAACGTTCTCTGAGAATGTTTCAATGATTGAAATGAGAGTTTAGATTACATAACCATTGGTAGGATATAAGCATTGTTGTGGAAACACATATATGTATAAGTCCTTATTCCTTGAACCAAAGTTTGCGAACTTTGTTGATCAAGAGAAATGGAAGTGGCGCAAGCCAAGTTCGCGAACTGGCGGAAGTTCTCACCCGAGAATTTCTGTTGGAGTTTGTGTACTCCTTCCATGAGCTTAAGTCCGCGAACTTGAGTAGGTTATATCTAAAACCGGTTGTTCTTGAACTAATGTTTATATAAACTAAGGAATGCTTTTGCAAAACGTGGGTATAAAGTTCATGAACCGATTCGAGTGAATCAAACCCTTTTTGCTTCGATTGTGTCTTGTGTAGTTACATAAGATCTAAGAAATTGAACAACTCTCTAACTAGTTCATTTGAGTCATTTGAACTAGTTATGGTGAAGAAGAATATGGTTGATATGAGAGTGATCATATGGCTAACCATTTGGTTGACTATTGTTGAACCAACAAATGTTAATGTTTGGGTACGGTTCATAAACCCAAAATTGAACATTTCGTTTGTGTGTAGCTAAGTTTTCGATCCAACGGTTGAGAAATATTAGCTTGAATCTAATCAGGTTTTCATCTAACGGTGAATATTGAATGCTTTGTTACTAAGCTAACATTGATTGCAAATCCTGATTTGAAAGACTATATAAGGGAGAGCTCTAGCAACTGGGAAACCTAATCCCCACACTTTACGTGTGATACTAGTTTGCTAAGCTAGAGTCAATTCTCCTTTAACCTTTGGTTTTCTTCTTCTAAAACCAGGTTAACGACTTAAAGACTTCATTGGGATTGTGAAGCCAGGACCGATACTACTTTTGTAGTTGTGTGATCGATCTTGATGTTTCTATCGCATGCGAGTACAATTGAAATAATTGGCTTGAGATTTATATCTCCGATAGGCAAGATAGAAAAGAAATCACAAAACACTTCGTCTCATCGTTTGTGATTCCACAATATCTTTTTTCGCTGCGCTGATTAAGATTATTGTGAGGTGATCAATAATACTAGGTTGTTCTTCAGGAATATAAGTCTGGGTTATTGATTGGTTCCTGTTCACCTTGATTTATCAAAATACAGAACAAAACTCATAGGTTTATTCGTGGGATACGGATTTATCTATTACTATAGACTTTTCTGTTGATACAAATTTGTTTTTAAAGTCTTCGACTTTGGGTCGTAGCAACTCTTAGTTGTGGGTGAGATCAGCTAAGGGAATCAAGTATGTAGCATCCTGCTGGGATCAGAGGCGTAGGAGCATAACTGTACCTTGGATCAGTGTGAGATTGATTGGGGTTCAACTACAGTCCAGACCGAAGTTAATTTGGAGTAGGCTAGAGTCTATAGCGGCTTAATATAGTGTGTTTTCAATCTGGACTAGGTCTCGGGGTTTTTCTGCATTTGCGGTTTCCTCGTTAACAAAATTCTGGTGTTTGTGTTATTTCTATTCCGCATTATATTTGTTTATATAATTGAAATATCACAGGTTGTGCATTGTTCAATCAATTTGAATATCCAACCTTTTGGTTTTTGATTTAAATTGATTGACACTTGAATATTGGTCTTTGGTACCATCCAAGTTATCTCTCTTTGATAAAGACTCGCAGATTTCTATTTGCTTGAGTAAAGATCAAATCGAGAGATTGAGATATAAACTCGTTGATATACTTTTTATCTAGATTGAGTCTGAATGTCTAGTTGATTCTCTAGAAAGTAGATTGGAGTTTGTCCATACAGATTGCTAAGCGAAATATTGGGTGTGGTTGTTAGACCCCCGCTTTTTCAATTGGTATCAGAGACGGAAAACACGTTCAAGACCTTACAAGTCTGTGTTTGTAGCGATCTGAGGATGGACGATACTATCTCTAATAAACGCGTCACCAGAAATAAAAGCTCTGTCTCGTCTGCTTCTATTAAAAAGAAAGATTCTTCAATCTCAAATATAGACGAACCTTGTGTTCAAACAAGACAGACAGGCTGCGACATATGTTTTTCCGATTACCCTTCAAAATAGTCTATCTATCTAAATGAACGGGAAACAGCTGAAGAGAGTAATTTGATTGTAAACCTTGCTATAATTCAAGCTGATAGATTTAATCGGTTAAAACATCATGTCAATAATCTTCTTGGTGTAATGAAGGACTGCAATTTCGAGGAAAATATTGAGGATCACTCCTCCCGTATGGTTCTCGAGGTAAGACTCAAAAAGGATGTCGTGGAAATAGAACATCGCTTGAAGAAACTCTCTATTCAAGGATGCTCTAAGCAGTCTAATATACCAAGTACTTATGCTACGACTAAAAACATTTCTCCAGAAGTAAAATCGAAATCCCTTCCTGTCAAAAATAATGTGTCTGAATTTTCCGTTAACCAAGGGTTTTCCACATCACATGGAAGGAATAAATCTCCTAACAAGGTTGTTAAGACTACTTTGTCTAATCACATCTGTGATTAGAAAGTATGTCTCTTTTGCGATGCAAAAGGCTCTGCTAAACATAAGAAAAACTCTAGGTTGAATAAAACCTCCTTGGTTCAACTTCAACACACCTTAGATTTGATTCTCAAAGGTGTAACTGACATTAGTGTGTCTAAACCTGTTGGTGTTAAGTGCATATTTTGCATATATTTTGTGTCGAATCCATGCTAGTAATTGCTTAGTTTCTTGCAAATTATTGTATATTACGTTTGTTTTCTCTTATTTATGTTTTGCTAGGTGAATCATCCAAAAGAAGTGAATTTGCACTTAATTGTGCAATAAAAGAAGTTAGCCGCAAGCTGAGAAGGGCCAAAGACCAAGTGGAACTCATCCATATTGAGGAGTTCTTGTTATCATCTCGAAGAGGACGAAAAGACGAAGCCAATGGCGAAAGAATGGGGTCAATCCGATATCATATGAAGAAGTTATGCGTAAAATAAGGATGATGCAGAAAATTACACTGTCAATCTTGTAAGACTGACAGTTGAATGAAATTACTAAAGGCACACAACTATTTTACTCGGCGCTATCACCATCAACTTCTTCACTTCACGCGTCTCAGGGATTGGTGTTAAGTTCATGTTGCTGCCACAATTAACACACGGGACGTATGGTTGCTGTCATGGGTATCTACAGTATGGAGAAGAGATGAACTGATGTTACGGCGGTGACGTTAACTGGTAGAGAAGATTGATAGGCAGAGACAAGAAGGTCGAGACTGTGATGATCATTGATGGAGTTGCGGACAGAGAGGATTGGCTGGAGTTTGAGATGCAATCAACGAAGATCGATGGCAGTGACGAATGTAGCTGCTGGTATGATTGTTGTGTTGTATCAATGAAGATGGATAAGTTCTGGTGAATCTGGTGATTGACTGAAGTATGAACGTTGGCAGTAGGCAGAGATGACGATGGAGCAGTGACTACAGATGAGAAGAGAAGATCGAGTATTGAGGTTGTTGTTGATATTTGATCGAGATGGATGAGAACTAGAATCTGCTGATCTTCTAATGATCACCGGAAGATGATGGCAACATGCAGGTAACCGCTGTCAGTTCTATCAAAGGAAAGAGAAGAAGATAGCTCGTTGTGAATTGGCAGTAGATGATGGCAGTGAAGATTCTCGGTAGTTGTATTGGTTTTGAGCAGATGGAATACGAGAATCGCAACAAGGTTAATGAGAACTCGACAGGAAGAGAATAATGGTGCAGTGGTGATCATGATGAAAGTCGATGGCTTATTACAGTTAGGAGCTCAACCCGAGATTAGCGAGATAATGAAGAATTTCTTTGTGGTGCTAGGCAGAGACGAAAAAGAGATGGGTTTGAGTTCGAAGAAGGCATGGAAAAGGGCGAGGTTGAGAATAAGTTCACTTAAGAAACAAAAGAAGTTTAGAAAACTTACGGTGGAAAACTTCACCGTAGGAGATTACAGATGAGGCTACGGTGATATTTTCAAACCGTACATAATCTCAGGTGAATATACGGATGGGAAATTCCACCGTAGCAAAACACAGGGGAATTCCGTGAGAACTAATAGGATTTACCATGTCTGTTCCGTGGAACTGACAGGCCATGTAACAATTTGAAAGAATGAAATAAATTTGGACCTTATACGCGACCCATTAGATGTTTATAGGATTTCTTCCATGCGACCAGCCTTGGACGTGAGTTGTATTTGGAATTTTGGCGACTTTTGGCAACTGTTTTCAACCGGGATTCTAAGCACGGGCACAACTACAACTTGGGTACTATATAAGAGACTTTTCTATAGGATCTTATCATATAATCTTTTATCAAGCCATTGGAGAGGAGAACTCAAGAGAAGAAAAGCTAGGGTTTGGAGCTATTTCCATCACCGTAATTATTTCTTTTCTATTTTATCATATGAAACTCATGGGTTTTGTTAGTACCATGAGTAGCTAAACTTCTTAGTGATTGGGGATGAATTCTAAGTTCTAGACATGATTTGAGTTATTATATAAATCTATTTTGAAGTTCTTCACATGATTATTGATTGTTTATACTAATTAAAATATTTATGATTGTTTGATAGATTGTTTAGGTGGCCAACTGAATTAATTTGTTGATTAAATCAAATGCTAGTATTGAGTTAGGAGATAAGTAATAGTCAAATAATTCATACAAAAGTAGAGAACACAAGACCTTGCAGAGGGATTCTATATAGCGATTGCGTGTATAAATAGCACTAGAAAGTGGACCTTGAGCTAAGAGTTTAACTACTAGGATCAATCTATAATTCACAAAAGATAAAGTATTCGGACAAATTACACCTTGAGTGAGCTACTACTAGGTGGTTTGAAGAATATAATCTGCAGTATTGGAGAGCTTAGTACCCGGTGATTTAAGGAATTTAGGGGATAGCACTGAGCTAGTTTGTTATTCCACGGTTGGTAATAATTTTTGATTAATTGTATTAATGGATGAATATAATAACTTGATGACGGTTTAGTAACGAAGAAGGATTCCCTAATCATATTTCTCTCCATTGCTTGCAAACTTTATTACTTTCAATTGCTTTGTTATTTACTTTAAATCAAAAACAAATCCCCATTGTGACACTTTTTGACAACTAAATCTCCCTGCTCTTCGTGGGAACGAACTTGACTTCCATTATTTTATTTTTAATTGAGTGGAAATAAGATATTAATTTGATTGCACCTACGACACGCATCAGTTGGTTTTCATACATACCCTGTGTATGTTGGCAGGAAAGTCAGTTCAATGAGTTCCTCGAATGTCCTAAAGCAGAATAGAAGTCTTAACTAGAATCACTTGAGAGAAGATCAAGTTAATTCCTCTGGAAACAACTTTTCCCTTGATGTGAATGAAATCCCAGAAGAAAGAAGGAAAATTGATGATGTGAGCAATAACCTGATAGAGATAATTAAAGAATACAAAGACATCGACAAGTTGTCTTCCTCCTCAAGTCAAAATTCTTCTGGTAAGAACTCTAACTATGTCTCGTATTTTGATGACAGTAAGTTTTATGATAATTTTTCGGGGGATTTTGTTTCCCCCCCCCCCCAAAACAAATAGGTAATTTGCATTACCCCCTTTATAAATCCCAAATTGGTAAAACCCCCTTTCTGTTATAACTTCCGTCAACATCCGGTTAAGTAAGCACGTGCAATTCACGCCTACATCACAAATAATAATTAATTTTATAAACCCTAGGTACATGTTGCAATACTGACCGTTGATTTGTGTTGGATTAGAAATAGATAGGTGCAGAAAGATCCTTTTTTTTTTTCATTTTCTCTCCGTTCTCGCCGAAGAACATGCTAAAATTTTCTGATAAAAAAAAAACATGCTAAAATTCTCAACTACAGACCAGAACCAAATGTTGTTTTGCCGGAACTAGAGAGAACGATCACATAATACGAAGAGAAACAAAGCATAGCAGGAAGAGATAAAGATTCACCAACTACGAAAAAGAACTCCATACCACGCTATCAACAATAATGAAATTCCTTGGGGTTATCTCTGGTTTTTCTATTGTTCAATTTACTGGTTTCTAATTGAAGTTTGCTTGAAATCAAGAAACTAATTAATTTTCTAGATATGGGTACTGAGAATCCATCATAACCACAACACATGTGCCCACTTTGGAGGAAAATAGTAGTTCAATGATTTTGGTTTCTGTAAGATTTCTATGGTTAACAATAGATGGATCCTGATAGGAAGCATTACCACCGGTGGTAATGGGTTAACATATGGAATAAAGATTTAATGATTTATGTATGTTCATCTCGTGATTTATGGATATCTAATGAATTTTTTTAATTTTTTTTGTGCAGTGCTGGAGTTTAAATAGAAAAGAAGGGGGATAGGGAAGAAAAATTGGTGAAGATGACTATATAATCGTAAAGTACATTTTTGAAGGTCTCTAATGACGATATGCAGAGAAGAAGAAGGGAAGAAGATGTAATGGTCAAAAAAATAATAATTAGGGTCTAGAATGAGCCACGTATTTAAGGTCCTAGATATTAACATCTGATAAGGAAAATTAATTTTATTTTATACACACGTGAGTTGTACGAGCACAATCAAGTGGGTTGTAACAGTAGTTATAACAGAAAGGGGGTTTTACCAATTTTAAATTTAAAAAGGGGGTAATGCAAATTACCTATTTATTTTGAGGGGGAAACATAAAATCCCCCTAATTTTCACATAAAAAGAGATCTCTCTCTAGATTCAGAAGGAAAAAGAGACTCGATCATAAACACAGTTCTTTTAATGAGCTCAGAGCTCATACTTGTGCTAATTAATCACAAGGATTAAGAACTTGCTCATAAAAAATCATGTTGAGCAAGATGTGTAAGTTTCAGGTATACTGGGGCATTCTTTTTGTTCTGCTTAATTGAGTTATTTTCTTATCGTTTATAGCTAAACTAGTGTCTGCAGACAATATTGCCTAAAATGGTATTTGTAGTATTCATTATCGTTTCTCTCTTCTTTATGCACTTCTTATTGCAATTAGGAGGTCTGCTACACATATGCTCTAAATTTCTTCGCTGATAATCAAATAAATTTATTGAGGCATTTACGAAGTCTTATGTAGCAAAAAGTTTTTTTTTTGGGTCATGTTGTATTTGTACGTGTACACACGTTACCATCACGAGTCAACAGTTGGAAAACTCTAAAAACCTTCTTCCCTAAGAAACCTTTAAATACCAAACCTTTGAGTCATGTTTGCATACTCTGGGTTGTGTTTTTGTCAAGAATGTTTTCCTCTTCACAAACTTGTGGTTTCGCTAGAGGCTTTCTTGCTAAAGGTATTGGTTTTGAGTCGAAAGGGAAGAAGAAAAGAACTCTTGTTGAAGATGATCATCCCAATGCCTCATGTTTCTTTGCCTATACACATGAGGATGTTGAGAAAGTGGAGATGATCTCTGTTGAAGTGGTTCATGACTTTTGTAAATATTATGAGGAAGAAAAACTAAAGCTTTATGATACTCGAAGGGTGTTGTATTAAGGCGAGTTGAAAAAGGTTACTTGCTGACCTTGGTCTCATAAAAGCACTAGTTAAAGACCTTCTTAATGAAGAGACTTCTTCTAAAGCTGCAGATAGATGCTTTGTCGTTCACAAGCTTGAAAAACCTCAAGACTCATGAGGATCCAGAACCATCTATATGACTTCATTTGTGTTCGGCATTGGCATAAAAAGTCTATTTCTGATTTGGTTTTTATCTAGTAAATCTTCTATTTTTCTGTTTTTGTTAGAAGAATAACTAGAGATTGGAATAGCCATTATTGTGATTACACATAGCTATGTCCAACGTTCTCATCTTCTTGTTTTTAGATTTATTGGTTTAAACTCTAAACTTGTTTGGAAGATGATTTTTGCAGTATTAATCTTTATGGGTTTATATATTGCAATTGTTTATGGGATATGTGTGTTGCGTCCGTGAACTATGATTGTCCCATATCTTGTCAAAAGTAAAGTCTTTTGTAAGTCGATATTCTCATATTGATAAAGGAATGAATGGACTTTTGACAAATACAAAAGTTAAGCCTATATTGTCAATTATTGATGGAAGATAGGTTAAAATCTTTTGTTTTTCAAGGATTATGTCTATTATATGTCATGGTGCAAATTGTGATGGAAAATAAAATGAATCCTTGTGTATTCCGTAGTAATTGATCTTCCCTGATCCTTTTTTTTTTGTGTATTACTGCGAGGCTCCGTAATGTGTCTTATGTTGAGCACTAAAACAATCAAAGTTGATTATTTTCATGGTTATCTTTGTTGTTGTTCCATAAGGTACTTTATGACGAGCATATTGAACTAAATTAATCATCTTGTTTGGTTATTTAGTTATGACTCCATAAGTTTTCTTATGTTTGAGCACTTTTGATTGGGTTGGTTATTTTCATAATTAACTTAGTCATTGCTCCATAGATTCTCTTATGTGAGTATGTCCAATTAAATTGATTACTTTTTGTGATTAGTTTAGTTGTGTATTTCGATTAAATTAATCATGGGTTCTCTTGTGGTTAATTTAATTGAGTATTTTGGATTCAAATTCATACTTGTATGTGATTTGTTATGTCCAAATAAATCCTTCTTTTCCTTCGAAATTATGGTCGCTCTTGTTGTTCTTTCGGGAATGACATATTATGGGGGAGAGTTCTTTTTGAACTTGTGCTTAATTGCCAAATCTTTGTGGGGAGTACGGCTGTGGAATATTATAGGGGTTATCTTGTATCTTTAAACTCCTTGATGAATGCATTTAGATTCGGCTTTATGATTGCATCTAAATAAGATGATGTGTGTTTCTTTCTTTTGGTCATGAAATGTCTCTTTCGGAAATTTCATTAGGATCCCGTTCTTGTACCTTTGCCAATTTTATTGACAAAAAGGGGGAGAATTAATATGTAGTTCACACTACAAATACATATGGTTTTCGGATCATTATGTAAGGAGGAGTGGTTTCCATGTGAGATGGAGTATTGACTAAGGGGGAGTGATACATATCACCATAGTATTGTTGTTGAAGTTATGATACAATTGGACTTTGACGCTGTGTAATGATACTATGGCATTGTATAACAATGATTGAGAACTCTTGTTTTCTTATTGTTATAGCTACGGATTTTCAACAACGATGATACTAAACTTACAACCTTTGGGATCATTGGAGTACTTGGAAGTGACGAAGATTTCGAGTAATGTTGAAGGTTAGACAAGTGGAATAGGAGCTACAAAAGTTAATTTATTTATTTTTTGTATTCCATATGTATTAATAGTTTTGTCACTAAAATTGACATAGGGGGAGATTGTTAGAGCATTGCTCGGTCGAACTCGCATGCATTGCTATCTCAATCATGTTTGTCAATGTTAGTGATCAAAACTATAAGTCCTGATTTCTAGCCTATGTAGCTAAAGGTCTCGGACTAGGATATAAAGTGTAGTTGAGCTCAAGAACTCCATGGCAATCATCATACAAGACGAAGGACTACTCGAGGTACCGGTGGAACTTCATCGACTAAAAGGTATATGGAGACTTTGGTAGGCCTTGAGAAGTGTATAATTTTAAGCCTACATGTAATACCGCAAGTGCACGGCGTCTATTGGAGACGCGGCAAGTACGGGTCGATCCCACAAGGACTTGTGGTGCTCTAAGGTTGATCAAGTCTTACTTCCACTGAATTCAGGCAAGGTAATGTGACAGAACTATAAGTTGGTGTTTTTGTTGCCGAAACGGCTGAGTTTAAAGTGTAGTGAACCTAAACTAAAGTAAACTGTGACAAAGGGAATGCTAGGTTTTCAAATCCACCTCTAACCCCTACTGTGCATTCAACTAAGTTGAAGTTCTTGTTCCTATGCCAGATGAGTGAAGATTGTCAATTCTACCACTTATCTAAGGAGTTTCACCTAGTGACACTTCAATATTCAGCTAAGACACTAACCTAGAGCCTTTGGTTGTCTAATTAAGCACAACCGAGTCAAGAGAATTAGCAATAATCATTGAAGTAAGGGCTGAAACACATTCAACACAGATATAACCTAACTACAATGCATACATGATATACACTGTGAGAGAAAAGCATTGAGGTGTTAAATTGAAGCTATCTAATAACATTAAACACCCAAGAACAATCCAACAGAGTTTTAGCACAATATTGAATTAGGGTTTCATTGAAACCCTAGCATACTAATTTAGAACATTAAAACAACAAATTAAATCTAATTGCTGCTCTGGCTAATCCAGGCATACCTCAGTCATCCAATTACACCTTCTATTTATACATGCAAAAATCCCCCAAAATATCAAACCCTAATTCTCAAAAATCGAAATTAAAGATAAAATAAATCAAAACAATCGTATCCATACTCTGAATCGTTGATCTCTCCTGTCAATTCGTGCTCAGAACTCCTCTTGCTTGATTAGGTGAAACCCTAGTTATATTTATCTCTCACATAGCCTCTAGGGTTGAGAGAGAGGCTGCGAGAGACAACTAGAACTAGGGGCTCTTTGTGGTTGTGCGGTTGGTGGTGATGGCGACAAGAGATAAAGGAGTTGGTGGTGGTGAGGCTCGGCATGGCTCGCTCGAGAGCTTGGTCGGGAGAGGAGATGGAGAAGAGCGAGAGGAGAAGAAAGAGAAGAAGGAGAAAGAATGGGGTGTAGTCGATAGGTGTAGGGGTATGGGTCATTTTTTTGCGGGCAGCGCATCGATGGGTGATGGAAAGGCTTCGGCGAGCGTAGGATCTAGCTGGAGAAGATCCGAACGGTCGAGGGGGAACCGAGGCGATTTTTGTGGAGCGGGAGTATCAAGACATGATGTGAACGATGGAGCGACCGTAGGATGTAGCCGGGCGAGATCTCGACGGCTCGGGATGAGCGGGTTCGGATCCGGGTCGTGGGTATCTCTAGCCCATGTCTTCCTTGTTGGGTTGCAACCGATTCGCGCGGGCTTTGGCTATCTACTCCATAGATGTTTGAGTCCAATTCTTCGCTCTTTATCTCCTCGGTTTCTCCGGACTTTATTTATTACCTAAAAACACAAAATTAATTAATACAAATATTTATTCTTGAAAACAAAGAAAACACGAGAACTGGGATAATATCGATTTCTAAGCGCAAAAGATGAGTAAAATGCCAATAAAAGGTGTATAAATATGCACTATTTGGCACTCATCAAATACCCCAAACCTGAATTTTACTTGTCCTCAAGTGAAACGAAATGAAGAAATCCTAACTATACCACCGTCGTAGGTCTCTCGAATGCATTTAGCGTATGCACTAAGCCTTTAAACCCCTAGGTGTCCCTAGTGGACGAGTTGTAGTCTCGTGAGGGTTTACCAGAGGTGTACCCACAAAACCTTCTCCAACTTCAGAGTGTAAAAGAGTCTCAAGCCTCCAAGAAGCTATGAGGACATAGAGTTTCGCATGCTAGTAACAAGAAGTTAGAACTACTAAAGAACGCATTCTCATCCTTAAGTCTTTGAGCGAGAAGTAACCATACCATATGAAATAATTCGTATTCGATTGTGATCATAAGTCTCAACTTCTGCCTCACCATTAGGGTTTTATGATAATTGCACTCAAAAAGATCGCTTTTTAGTCTCTCATGTGTGCGAGGCAGGAATAAAGAGAGAAATCCCGCACACGTTGTAGGTAAGAAGGATAACCTTCCGAAATAAAATCGGAGACTCCACGAAGTGTGGACAAAAAGAATCTTTTACGATGATCTCTAAGAAAGGAAATCAACCATTAGCAAGGGGTGGGAGTACTCACTCACTTCTCACCCGATCGGCAATTAATATCACTCTCTCATAAGAACCATAGAAACGTCTTCAATCTTCGGTCTTCGGTCTTCAAATGTTGATGACGAACTTCTAAACTTCACAAAACTTGACAATTTTTAACTTTTCTACTCAAATTCCTTGTTGTTTGGATTTTTCTTTTTAAATTCTTCTTTACCATGGTGGTAGCAAAAATAAACTACAATATTTTTTTTTTTTTTTTTTTTTTTTTTTACATTACAATAAGTGAAAATAAAAATACAAATAATGAAACAACTAACTCCATGGACAAAGGACTTTATCACTCAATTTTTCCACAACTTGTATTGTCTTGATTTTATAAATTTTATTAATTCTCATCCTATTTTCTTTTCTTTGTTGCACATAAACCTTGGACTATATCAATTTTTCTTTCCATATTCTGATGATGCTCCGTTTGTTGACGATGATGTGTTTCTATGGGTCTTGCTGATTGAGAGAGAGAGAGTGATGCTAACCGCAAATCGATATTTAGAAGGAGTTTTCATCTTTAGACGTCACCCTCATGATTGACAAAAACTAGCACTCAAGAGATCAAAAGTAGTCTTGAAATTGGTGTGAAGTTGGGTAGCTCACCATTCCTACCCGGAATTTACGTACGGTGACACACACTCTAATGACTTTTCTAGAAAGTTGCAAAAAATTGAAGGTTGGTGCCTCACTTGATGTAAATTGGGTAGTCTCCACTATGGGTGATCACAATTCTACTACCGAATATCTAACAGCACCTAATTCGCCCTCCGGTATGGTTAAATCCAATTTTAACGCTCTAATCAACTAAGGAACCCGATTGTGTTCTCCGGTACTTCCAAGTTCTGTTATTTCGGTCAGAATCTCTATGTAAACATAGCTAGAAGCATGCTAGTGACTCTAAAATCTCTAAAAGTTGGAGGTTTTTACAAAAAGAGTTTTTGAATTTATTTTTTTTTTTTTTTTTTTTTTTTTTTTTTTTTGAAAATAAAAGGTAAAATAAAAGACTAAAAACTCTAAATGCATTCTAAAAACTCTAAATGCAAATGCACCCCCAAACCTAAATCGAACATTGTCCTCAATGTGTCAACAGATAGGAAAAATTAAACAGTCACATACCATGAGAACTATGTTGATAAGAGAAAAGGGAAGAGATTACCGGTATGTCGGCGGGAGCAAGGTTGAGCTTCAATAGTCAAGGCTAGAATCCAACATTCTCAGCGGAGATCATATCGGATTAGCACAAAATATGCACAAGAAGACTCAACCGATTCAAGAAAAGAAAAATTTAACAAGTCCTACTGGATATATACAATGAAAATTCACCATAAACCAACAATCTAAAGAGTTGAGGATCAACCCAATAGAAAATATATACAAACATCAGCAGCCTTACACAGATATAAAATGAGAGTGCAAGTAAGACTGCAAATGTGAAGGAGTTTCCCCCAAACCTAAACTTGTGAACAGGTGTGTTTGTGAGAACAAAATCTTGCAATTTTAAAGGTACATCATGCAAAAGGTCTAACTCGAAATGAGTTTTGCTAATTACAAATGAGACATACACATTCCAACTGTGGCTCCTTAAGAGTGTTATACTTTGATGCAAAATAGTCCAAGAGGACTTGGGAAGCACAAAGCTCTAGGCCTAAGTTAGGCATTTTCAGAAAAGTTGGTTTTGCAATTTTGTGACAAACTACACCTAGGTTGGGTGGAGGAGTATCAATTTGTGACTCAGGAGAGAGGTTAGGTACATCTAAGTTTTTTTTTCATTTTTAAAACCATTTGTACCATCACACACTTTCCTAAAGTCAAAAGAGGGCAAATCATGTTCATTTTCACAGGATAATTGTACAGGTTCCACATCATCATTACATATATGAATATTAGAAGAAGCATCATTCATGGGGTTCACAGAAGAGACACTTAATGTCTCTGAACCTAAAGATTCTATTACATTTTCAAAATACACATGCTCTTCATATTCATCATCATCATCATAGCAAAAATTCATCTCTCCATTCAAAATTGTAGTATTTTTAGTGTACTCATCTACCTCTGGATTAGGTTCATATTCAATGTTAGTTTGCATGAGTAAGACTAGAAACACTATTTTCAATCCTATCATTTTGTAACTCAATCAGGTTCCTTTGAAGAATCATCTTGAGTTGTTCCATTGAAGGAGAGTCTTCACTAGTGGGTATGCATTCCTCATATGGATAATCATTGTATGGTTGTGCATGAGGTTCACTAGAGAAGGGAAATTCAGACATGTTGCTATATGGATGGTCATGCATTGCATTCATTTCAAGCCTAGCATTTTGCTCCATGAGTGTTTCCATTATTGATTGCAAACTAGGAGTTGGGGGAGTATAAAATTGTTCATCTCCCCACTGTGGTGAATGATGCATGTGTGCAGGTTGATTATGGTCCCAATAGTTGCCAGCATGGTCACTTCTAGACACTTCGTACATTGGATTATCATGGCTTTCCCTAGACTGCCTAAACTCATGTAAAATGTAGCAGTTCTCAGCAGGGTGGTCTAAGCTACCACATAAGGTATAAGTATACATTGCATAGTGTCTAGGGGGATTAGATTTGACAGATTGCTCATGTAATTGCCTTTCTAAAGCAGAAACTTGAGCTTCTAATTGATCTAGAAGTGATGACTGGGTATGAGGAAAGTGTTCATTCTCAACCTGTGGTGGATGATACATGTGCTCATAATGATTAGGGAATGTGAGGTCAGGGCCCTGAGAAGGTGCATAAAATTCCCTAAAATCACTATGGTATGTGGGGGGTTCATCCTGTGAAGCGTGCCCGTAAGCAAGCTCTCTAAGGGATTTGTTTCCATCCCAGATGCAGACCAAAATCCTGTCATGATTTAGTACTCAAATTGAACTCAAAATTTAGTTTGGTTTATGTGGGCTTTGGTTTATTGGGATTTGGTTTCAATGGGATTCATTTGGTTTTGTTGGGAGCTTTGGTTTATGTGGGAAGCCCAGGTTGCTGTGGGCTCAATTTGGTTTTAGTGAGTTTTGGTTTGTTTGGGATTTGTTGTTTGAAGCCCAGGATTTGTGAAAACAGAACAGCCCAGGTTTGTGTAAAGCCTAGTGGAACTGTGGGCTCAGTTTCGTTTAAGCCCAGCAGTGTGGCTTATGTGGTTGTGCAAAGCCTAGTGGACGGTGGGCTCGATTTCGTGCGAGCCCGGTTCTTAGTGGTTCTCGTTGAGTTGAAAGTGTAGGTTGTGATCAGTCCGGGTGATGGGGCTTAGTCTATTGCACTGAGTTAAGCCCAGTTATGCAAAACTTAGTTTGTGCAGAGCCCAGCCTTGGGGTCAATCAACCCAGCTATGATTATGGGCTCCGGTTGTGCAGAGTGCAGGCCCAGTGGTTGGGCTTCAGTTGTTAAGCTTAGCTTGGCAGGGTTTATGTGCTCAAAACACACAGAGCACACAGCACATGGCATACAAACTCACAAAAATTGATGTTAAACAGCCCATTTTGTGGGCTTTGGTTTATTGGGTTTTTTGGTTTGTTGGGAAAGTACAGCCCATTTGATGTTAAACAGCCCAACAGAATAGGTCCTAGCCTAGATGGTGTGGGCTCAGATGTGTGTACAGCCCAGCAGTATGGCTTAGTTTATTATGGGCTGGCTTGGGTGCAGAGCCCAGGTTGAGTGGTGCTGGGTTTCAGATTTATGCAAAGCCCGGGTTAGATGAACAAGTGCAGCCCAGATTGAATGGCCCAGTATGTGGGCTGAGTTTTGTGTGCACGGCCCAGGTGATGTTAAGTGGGCTTCAGTCGCTGCTCAGCCCAGTAAGTGGGCTTTGACTTATGCGGCCAATTGCTCGGTTGAGTTCGCGCAGAAACAGAGCCCGGCGGGTGTGGGAAGTTGGGCTTGCAGGAATACTGACCAGGTTGTGGGGACGGGGCTCTGTTGGTGCATAGTTTGGCAAACTCAAGCACTGGTGTGTGCACAGCCTGGTAAGGCACAAGGTTGGGTGATCGGTTTGTGCCCCGAGAACAAGGAAGCAACGTTTGCATAGGTCTCAAAAGTTTGCACAAAGACAATTTTTAGTCAAGTCACACTGGTGATGAGTGCCAAATAGTGCATATTTATACACCTTTTTATTGGCATTTTACTCATCTTTTGCGCTTTATAAATCGATATTATCCCATATTCTCGTATTTTCCTTGTTTTTAAGAATAAATATTTGTATTAATTAATTTTGTGTTTTTAGGTACTAAATAAAGCTCGGAGAATCCGAGGAGCCAAAAGAGCGAAGAAGTGGAGTCGAGCATCTATGGAGCGTAAAGCCAAAGCCCGCGCGAATCGGTTGCAACCCAACAAGGAAGACATGGGCTAGAGCTACCCACGACCCGGATCCGAGCCCGCTCACTCCGAGCCGTCAAGATCTCGCCTGGCTACATCCAACGGTCGCTCCATCGCTTACATCTATCTCTCGATGATCCCGTACAACACCAGATCACACCGGAGACCGGCTACCATTCTCGTCCGTTCCCGCATCTTCCCCGCAAATCCTACGCTCGCTAGGCCGGTCCCATCGATCTTTGATGCACCCGCTTCACATCACACCACCTATATAAGCCCCTATCACCAAAACCTAACCCTATTCTCTTCTCCTCCCCCATACCTCTTCACCCGACAGAAAGCGTGAGCTCTTCTTCAACCATACCACCTTCATCACCTCCGACACAAAATCGGACCACCTCACCACCACCATCTCTTTTCAACCACCAGTTTGCACTAATGACCACCTTTAGTTTCACTCATCTCTTGCCTAGCCTCTCTCAACAACTCTAGAGGCTATGAAAGAGATAAATGGAACTAGGGTTAAGGCTGTGTAATCAATCGAGTGATGGAGTTCTAAGCCAATTTGCACGACAAGGAAGAGGAAAGCGATTCGCAGAGTATGGGTACTCTATTTTGCATTTAATTTCTACTTTTGAGAAATTTAGGGTTTGGTTTTTTAGGGATATGTTTGCATGTATAAAATGGAAGGACTTGTGAGTGTTTGAGGCGCCCTGGAGTTAGCTGTGAGCTCCATTTGTAGATGTATCTTGCTTTATTTTCTTTGTTTTATCATGTCTTAATTTAGTGTGTTAGGGTTTCAATGAAACCCTAATTCTGTGTATGATTTCAACTATATGTGAAGTGTTCTTGCATGCTTAAACTATAAACTTGTCTTCAATCATAGTACCCAAGGTTTTTCTCTCACAATGGATGCCCTGTATCCATTGTAGTTAGGTTATAACTACTTTGTGTATGTTGCAGCTAAATTCTTAGACCAATTGCTGATTCCCTTGACTAGTTGTACTTAATTAGACAACTAGTGCTCTGGGTCGACACTTTGAAATATCATATTCTTTGAAGCATTACGGGGAGAGATAGGTGGTGGAATTGACACCCTGCCCTTATCAGTCACAAACCAAGAAGAATTCAATCTAGTTGAACATACAATAAGAGTTAGTGGTGAGAATTGATAACCCTAGCATCATTTTAGCTCACTATTTCATACCTTAGTTTAGGTTTATATCACATTTAAACATCAGCCGTTTCGGCACATTATCATCTGTTGTCACTCATACTCACCTGAAATTCAGTTAGACAAAGCCATAGATCACATAAGGGCACCACAAGTCTCTGTGGTTCGACCCGTACGTGCCCAGTGCTACATCACGACACCGTGCACTTGCGGTATCACCGTAGGCTTCATTATACACATCTTTCGAGGCCTACCAAGTTTTTGGCGCCGTTGCCGGGGACTTGGCGTGTGCCCTGTCGATTCTTGCTTGCTTTACTGATTTTCACCATTGTAAATATTAGCTTGTATCATTTTAGTATAACTTAGTTTAAATTGCATCTCGTAATTTAGCCCCGCATATTAGCTTTCTTTGGCCTGTTTTTAGTCCTCATATTAGTGTAATGTAGATTATCATATCAAGTGCACTTAGTCGTAATTTCCATTTCTACATTTTTACCTTGCATTCTCTTAGTGCATTCTTTGCATATTGAATCGTTCTCCCTTGTGATACCAATTCTCGTGCTTATGCCAGAGTTTACTCTCTTTGCTTTAACTGTGAGAACCGAAAATCTTCATTGAGTTAGAGCAGTACCCCCCGTGTGCCGCCGAGCACCCGAGCCAACCAAAGAAGACACGAAAAGCGCAGAACTTGAGTATGTAATTGAACCCCGCATTGCCAAGCTTGGTTGCCGAGGTAAGCTAGCCTTTGCCGACCAACACCCGAGTTATATGAGCATGACTTGTACCCATGTAGACTAGAATCTATACATGTTTTTATGAGTTGTATGTCTTGGTTGCGCTTTTGTGTACCTCGTAAACTTGTGCCAAAACCCCGCCGACAGACCTGTCAACTAGCTTGTTGAGCCTGTTGAACCAAACTGCGACAGCCCCCGTGTATTGCTATCATGTGGCTTGTGAGCTTGAGCAGCAAGCACCATTATGCATGCTAGAGTGAGTTGAAACCAACTAAGTGAATCAAAGACCTGTTGTGAGTCCTGTATCAACTACGCTTTTTGAGTTACTACCCCGCACCTTGTTAGTCGTTAACCCCGAACCGCAATGTGTGCATACCGTGCCGATTAGCCGCAAATTTGTGTGATTTTTGAGCCAACCTCGAGCATAGCATGTGCTTTTAAGCCTGAAAATTTTGAGCTATCTACCCTGTTTTGTGCTTAGTCTCGTGCTTAGCAACCTAGGTCATCTCATTGCTCTGGGTTGTCTCGAGCACAAAAGTCGTGCAATCATTGAGCCGCACACAACCTTGGTGAGCCATTTGCACTGACTGTAGTTGAGCCCTAAGCCCCGTGAGCCATCCGCCATTTGCATGAGCCTGTTTGCCAATTGCCGAACCTTTGTGTGAGCCTCTCGAGAATCCTTGAGCAGCCCCCGAAGCCGCAAGTTTGAGCTTAAACTCCACCGTGCATGAGCTTGTCTTGCTGTGTAACCTAGGTTAGTTGTAACCACATAACCTAGCCCCGAGCCAAGATAACTTGAGTTGTCTTTGTTGTATAAGTTGTTGAGCAATCTAGGCCTCTACAGGGCCTGTACTTTCAACCCTAGGCCTTGACAAACCTTGTGTTCACCTCCAGCCCCTGTAGCTGTGAGGTTGAACTTGGATAACTAGGCTGGCTGTAGTCCCAAGTTGAAGTCAACTCGCCCATTTGCCCTGTACCTTGAGTTTTTAGCCTCAACTGAAATCTTTACTTGTATAACTCTGTGCACAGCTTTACTCTTTTTGTTCACTTGCTAAGCAGTGCTGCGCATAAGCTGCACTGTGCACTCCCAATTGCCGTTATCCCTGTGTGAGTTGCGATTACCCAAGCTGTGCATAGAAGCTGTGCATCTGTGCAAACCACTGAATTTTGCATAGCTTGGGCTTACACCCAAACCAGCCCAACTCAACCCAACCTGAGCTCACTGGCCGATCGACCACACTAGCTAGGTTCTTTGAACCCAATCACCTGGGTCGCAAAACAAAGAAGCCCACATAGCTTGCACTTGTATACACAGGCTCTGTTTCTAGCCATCAACTGGGCTGAACCCAACGTGGGCTGCCAAGCTTTCACCGTGCATCCGTGCTCTTCTTATTTGGGCCGCATAACTTCACAAATCCCGGGCTTCAAACAAGAAATCCCAAACAAACCAAATTGAGCCCACACAAGAACTGGGCCTCCCAAATAAACCAAACTTTCCCAACAAAACCAAATGAATCCCATTGAAACCAAATTCCCCATAAACCAAAGCCCATTTTCATGTTATATTTGTTAATGTTTAAACATATTTTCATATTGGGTTGACCTCAACTCTTTAATCATTAGTAAATTTTGTAGGACTTGTTAATTTTTTTCTTTCTTGAATCGGTTGAGTCTTCTTGTGCATTTTTTGTGCTAATCCGATATAATCACCACTTGAGAATGTTGGATTTTGCCTTGACGAATGAAGCTCAACCTTGCTCCCGCCGACATCCTAATCTCTTCCCTTTTTATCTTATCAAGCATAGTTCTCGTGGTACGTGATTTGTTTAAATTTTTCCTATCGTGACACATTGAGGACAATGTTTGATTTAGGTTTGGAGGTACATTTGCATTTGCATTTAGAGTTTTTAGTCTTTTATTTTACCTTTTTAAAAAAAAAAAAAAAAAAAAAAAAAAAAAAAAAAAAATTCAAAAACTTTTTGCAAATAAAAACCTCCAACTTTTAGAGATTTTAGAGTCACTAGCATGCTTTTAGCTATGTTTACATAGAGAATCTGACCGAAATAACAAAAGTTAGAAGTCTTGGGAGAACACAATCGGGTTCCTTAGTTGATTAGAGCGTTAAAGTTGGATTTAACCATACTGGGAGGGCGAATTAGGTGTTGTTTAGATATTCGGTAGTAGAATTGTGATCACCCATAGTGGAGACTACCCAATTTACATCAAGTGAGGCACCAACCTTCAAATTTTTGCAACTTTCTAGAAAAGTTTGTTAGAGTGTGTGTCACCATACGTAAATTCCGGGTAGGAATGGTGAGCTACCCAACTTCGCACCATTTTCAGCACTACTTTTGATCTCTTGAGTGCTAGTTTTTGACAATCATGAGGGTGACGTCTAAAGATGAAAACTCCTTCTAAATACCGATTTGCAGTTAGCATCTCTCTCTCTCAATCAGCAAGACCCATAGAAACACATCATCGTCAAGAACCAGAGCAGTAATCGAATATTGAAAGAAAAATTGATATAGTCCAAGGTTTTATGCAACAAAGAAAAGAAAAGAAAATAGGATGAGAATTAATAAAATTTATAAAATCAAGACAATACAAGTTGTGGAAAAATTGAGTGATAAAGTCCTTTGTCCATGGAGTTAGTTGTTTCATTATTTGTATTTTTATTTTCACTTATTGTAATCTTAAAAAAAAAAAAAAAAAAAAAAAAAAAAAAAAAAATAAAAAAAAAAAAAAAAAATCAAAAAATATTGTAGTTTATTTTTGCTACCACCATGGTAAAGAAGAATTTATTTTTGCCTTTCTAAAGCAGAAACTTGAGCTTCTAATTGATCTAGAAGTGATGACTGGGTATGAGGAAAGTGTTCATTCTCAACTTTGTGGTGGATGATACATGTGCTCATAATGATTAGGGAATGTGAGGTCGGGCCCTGAGAAGGTGCATAAAATTTCCTAAAATCACTATGGTATGTGGGGGGTTCATCCTGTGAAGCGTGCCCGTAAGCAAGCTCTCTAAGGGATTTGTTTCCATCCCCAGATGCAGACCAAAATCCTGTCATGATTTAGTACTCAAATTGAACTCAAAATTTAGTTTGGTTTATGTGGGCTTTGGTTTATTGGGATTTGGTTTCAATGGGATTCATTTGGTTTTGTTGGGAGCTTTGGTTTATGTGGGAAGCCCAGGTTGCTGTGGGCTCAATTTGGTTTTAGTGAGTTTTGGTTTGTTTGGGATTTGTTGTTTGAAGCCCGGGATTTGTGAAAACAGACAGCCCAGGTTTGTGTAAAGCCTAGTGGAACTGGTGGGCTCGGTTTCGTTTAAGCCTTGGCAGTGTGGCTTATGTGGTTGTGCAAAGCCTAGTGGACGGTGGGCTCGGTTTCGTGCGAGCCCGGTTCTTAGTGGTTCTCGGCCCGAGTTGAAAGTGTAGGTTGTGATCGGTCCGGGTGATGGGGCTTAGTCTATTGCATGAGGTTAAGCCCGGGTTATGCAAAACTTAGTTTGTGCAGAGCCCAGCCTTGGGGTCAATCAACCCGGCTATGATTATGGGCTCGGTTGTGCGAGTGCAGGCCCAGTGGTTGGGCTTCGGTTGTTAAGCTTAGCTTGGCGGGGGTTTATGTGCTCAAAACACACAGAGCACACAGCACAGGGCATACAAACTCACAAAAATTGATGTTAAACAGCCCATTTTGTGGGCTTTGGTTTATTGGGTTTTTTGGTTTGTTGGGAAAGTACAGCCCATTTGATGTTAAACAGCCCAACAGAATAGGTCCTAGCCTAGATGGTGTGGGCTCAGATGTGTGTACAGCCCAGCAGTATGGCTTGGTTTATTATGGGCTGGCTTGGGTGCAGAGCCCAGGTTGAGTGGTGCTGGGTTTCAGATTTATGCAAAGCCAGGTTAGATGAACAAGTGCGGCCAGATTGAATGGCCCAAGTATGTGGGCTGAGTTTTGTGTGCACGGCCCGGGTGATGTTAAGTGGGCTTGATCGTTGCTCGGCCCAGGTAAGTGGGCTTCGGCTTATGCGGCCAGTGCTCAGTTTGAGTTCGCAGAAACAGAGCCCAGCGGGTGTGGGAAGTTGGGCTTGCCAGGAATACAGCCCAGGTTGTGGGACAGGGCTCTGTTGGTGCATAGTTTGGCAAACTCAAGCACTGGCTGTGTGCACAGCCTGGTAAGGCACAAGGTTGGGTGATCAGTTTGTGCCCAGAACAAGGAAGCAACAGTTTGCATAGGTCTCAAAAGTTTGCACAGCAAGACTTAGGCGGTCACTGAGACGGCTCTAAGGAGTGCACGCTTAGGGTTATGCTTGCAAGGGGTTTGGTTAACATGGCTATCCCGGTTCAACCTCAAAGCTACTGAGGGCTTGAGGTCAATACTTCACGAGTAAATCTCGGGGTTTTCTCAAAGCACGGGCGGACAATGGCTCAAAGGGGTTTCAAGGATATGCTCAGGGTTATGCCAGGGTATGCAAGGTTCACTGCAGATGCAACAGATGAGCAGTTGCAGCTTAAGCTCTCAGCTACAGGGGCTGAAGGGTTGCGCAGGTCAGTTACAAGCTTGGCCAACTTCAAAACCACAGCTCATGTGAGTGCACAGACAATGCAATGTGTGCAGGGAATGTTTTAAATTTAGCACAGTCTATGTGCTCAGAACAGCACAGAGAAACCTGGCTCACACACAGATTACCAAAGAAGCACAGATTATCAACGCAAGGCAAGTCAACAGAGCATGCACAAGGGGGCTAGCAAGGGAGCTCAAGCTTGCAGCTTCAGGGGGCTAGCAAGGGAGCTCAAGGCAATGTACAGTAAGGCTTAACAGCACACAACACAAGTTCAATACAATCTTACCTCAAGTTCTGGGCTTCTATTCCTTCTTGGGTTGGCTTGCACAGCAGCACAAGTAGCGCAGCAAGCACCTGCTACTCAACACACGAAGTTTAGTACCCGGACTTAATGAGAACCACTACAAAGTCGCCTAACCCGAGGGTTTAGCAATGAGTAATTGAAAGTCACAATGAGCTGGTGCGAGGCAGATGTAACAGACTAAGCCAGATGCTGACAGATATATTAAGTGCAATGCACTAAGATCTCTCAGTTTTTTTTTTTTTTTTTTTTTTTTTTTTTTTTTCACGGATGATAAAAGAAAAATTTCAGCATGTACAACTAAGAGAAAAATAAAAGGAAATCTACACTGAGGACTGAAACAGCACTAAGAAAATGCAATTACAATGGGCTAACTGAGGATGCAATGAACAAATGCAAGAGAAGATGCAAACAACTAAGCTACAAGTACATGGTTATGGTGACTACAAGTTATACTAAGTCAAACAAGAACAATAGGAAACTACAGATGCAATGACAGAGTGTAAAAATGTAAAATAGGAAAGAATTTAAGCTAAGTTAAAATAGCAAAGGACTAAAAACAGCAAAAACAAAGTAAATATGTACAGGGATAGTTGAAAAACAGTGAAGTCAAGCCAAAAATCACAGGGCACACGCCAAGTCCCCGGCAACGGCGCCAAAAACTTGGTAGGCCTTGAGAAGTGTATAATTTTAAGCCTACATGTAATACCGCAAGTGCACGGCGTCTATTGGAGACGCGGCAAGTACGGGTCGATCCCACAAGGACTTGTGGTGCTCTAAGGTTGATCAAGGCTTACTTCCACTGAATTCAGGCAAGGTAATGTGACAGAACTATAAGTTGGTGTTTTTGTTGCCGAAACGGCTGAGTTTAAAGTGTAGTGAACCTAAACTAAAGTAAACTGTGACAAAGGGAATGCTAGGTTTTCAAATCCACCTCTAACCCCTACTGTGCATTCAACTAAGTTGAAGTTCTTGTTCCTATGCCAGATGAGTGAAGATTGTCAATTCTACCACTTATCTAAGGAGTTTCACCTAGTGACACTTCAATATTCAGCTAAGACACTAACCTAGAGCACTGTTGTCTAATTAAGCACAACAAGTCAAGAGAATTAGCAATAATCATTGAAGTAAGGGCTGAAACACATTCAACACAGATATAACCTAACTACAATGCATACATGATATACATTGTGAGAGAAAAGCATTGAGGTGTTAAATTGAAGCTATCTAATAACATTAAACACCCAAGAACAATCCAATGAGAGTTTTAGCACAATATTGAATTAGGGTTTCATTGAAACCCTAGCATACTAATTTAGAACATTAAAACAACAAATTAAATCTAATTGCTGCTCTGGCTAATCCAGGCATACCTCAGTCATCCAATTACACCTTCTATTTATACATGCAAAAATCCCCCAAAATATCAAACCCTAATTCTCAAAAATCGAAATTAAAGATAAAATAAATCAAAACAATCGCACCCATACTCTGAATCGTTGATCTCTCCTGTCAATTCGTGCTCGAACTCCTCTTGCTTTGATTAGGTGAAACCCTAGTTATATTTATCTCTCACATAGCCTCTAGGGTTGAGAGAGAGAGGCTCTGCGAGAGACAACTAGAACTAGGGGCTCTTTGTGGTTGTGCGGTTGGTGGTGATGGCGACAAGAGATAAAGGAGTTGGTGGTGGTGAGGCTCGGCATGGCTCGCTCGAGCTTGGTCGGGAGAGGAGATGGAGAAGAGCAGAGGAGAAGAAAGAGAAGAAGGAGAAAGAATGGGGTGTAGTCGATAGGTGTAGGGGTATGGGTCATTTCTTTGCGGAGCGACGCATCGATGGGTGATGGAAAGGCTTTCAGCGAGCGTAGGATCTAGCTGGAGAAGATCCGAACGGTCGAGGGGAACCGAGGCGATTTTGTGTGGAGCGGGAGTATCAAGACATGATGTGAACGATGGAGCGGCCAGTAGGATGTAGCCGGGCGAGATCTCGACGGCTCGGGATGAGCGGGTTCGGATCCGGGTCGTGGGTAGCTCTAGCCCATGTCTTCCTTGTTGGGTTGCAAACTGATTCGCTTGTGAGCTTTGGCTATCTGCTCCATAGATGTTTGAGTCCAATTCTTCGCTCTTTAGCTCCTCAGTTTCTCCGGACTTTATTTATTACCTAAAAACACAAAATTAATTAATACAAATATTTATTCTTGAAAACAAAGAAAACACAGAATCTGGGATAATATCTGATTTCTAAGCGCAAAAGATGAGTAAAATGCCAATAAAAAGGTGTATAAATATGCACTATTTGGCACTCATCAGACTTGAACTTATCTGTCACTCAAAAGTCTATTTACTCTATCTCTTACTCTTGAGACAAAAGTCGTTTAGACGTATAGACTTTCATTATACACATTTGCTATTTCGAGCCGAGTTTAACTTGCCTATCTATTTCTCGAAATATGTGTTGGTAAGCTTTCGCTATAACCGAATTCATCTTTACCTAGTGACGAAAGTCATGATATGTTTCAATCACTTTGGAAATTGCTCGACGAAAAATGGTTTGTGAATAATGGTTATATAACGTTCTCCCGAGAATGTTTCAATGATTGAAATGAGAGTTTAGATTATATAACCATTGGTAGGATATAAGCATTGTTGTGGAAACACATATATGTATAAGTCCTCCTTGAACCAAAGTTTGCGAACTTTGTTGATCAAGAGAAATGGAAGTGGCGCAAGCCAAGTCCATGGCCGCGGAAGTTCTCACCCGAGAATTTCTGCTGGAGTTTGTGTACTCCTTCCATGAGCTTAAGTCCGCGAACTTGAGTAGGTTATATCTAAAACCGGTTGTTCTTGAACTAATATTTATATAAACTAAGGAATGCTTTTGCAAAACGTGGGTATAAAGTTCATGAACCGATTTGAGTGAATCAAACCCTTTTTGCTTCGATTGTGTCTTGTGTAGTTACATAAGATCTAAGAAATTGAACAACTCTCTAACTAGTTCATTTGAGTCATTTGAACTAGTTATGGTGAAGAAGAATATGGTTGATATGAGAGTGATCATATGGCTAACCATTTGGTTGACTATTGTTGAACCAACAAATGTTAATGTTTGGGTACGGTTCATAAACCCAAAATTGAACATTTCGTTTGTGTGTAACAAGCTAAGTTTTCGATCCAACGGTTGAGAAATATTAGCTTGAATCTAATCAGGTTTTCATCTAACGGTGAATATTGAATGCTTTGTTACTAAGCTAACATTGATTGCAAATCCTGATTTGAAAGACTATATAAGGGAGAGCTCTAGCAACTGGGAAACCTAATCCCCACACTTTACGTGTGATACTAGTTTGCTAAGCTAGAGTCGATTCTCCTTTAACCTTTGGTTTTCTTCTTAAAACCAAAGGTTAACGACTTAAAGACTTCATTGGGATTGTGAAGCGGAATTACACCGATACTACTTTTGTAGTTGTGTGATCTGATCTTGCTTGTTTCTATCGTTTCTATCGTATGAGTACAATTGAAATAATTGGCTTGAGATTTTTATCTCCGATAGGCAAGATAGAAAAGAAATCACAAACACTTTGTCTCATCGTTTGTGATTCCGCAATATCTTTTTTATTGCGTCGATTAAGATTATTGTGAGGTGATCAATAATACTAGGTTGTTCTTCGGGAATATAAGTCTGGGTTATTGATTGGTTCCTGTTCACCTTGAGTTTATTCGTGGGCGATGGATTTATCTATTACTATAGACTTTTCTGTTGATACAGATTTGTTTATTAAAGTCTTCGACTTTGGGTCGTAGCAACTCTTAGTTATGGGTGAAATCATCTAAGGGAATCAAGTACGTAGCATCCTGCTGGGATCAGAGGCGAAGGAGCATAACTGTACCTTGGATCAGTGTGAGATTAATTGGGGTTCAACTACAGTCCAGACCGAAGTTAATTTGGAGTAGGCTAGAGTCTGTGGCGGCTTAATAAAGTGTGTGTTCAATCTGGACTAGGTCCCGGGGTTTTTCTGCATTTGCGGTTTCCTCGTTAACAAAATACTGGTGTCTATGTTATTTCTATTCCGCATTATATTTGTTTATATAATTGAAATATCACAGTTTGTGCGTTGTTCAATCAATTAGAATATCCGACCTTTTGGTTGTTAATTTAAATTGATTGACACTTGAATATTGATCTTTGGTACCATCCAAGTTATCTCTCTTTGATAAAGACTCGCAGATTTCTATTTGCTTGAGTAAAGATCAAATCGAGAGATTGAGATATAAACTCGTTGATATACTTTTTATCTAGATTGGGTCTGACTGTCTAGTTGATTCTCTAGAAAGTATATATTGGAGTTTGTCCATACAGATTGCTAAGCGAAATATTGGGTGTGGTTGTTAGACCCCCGCTTTTTCATAACCGCACATGACTTGCTTATGTTCTTGGTAAAACTATTCACAAGGCCTGACTTTTGTATTGGTATGACTTTTATTAGTGAAACCGATCTTAAGTAATCACCTGAGATGGTATGATTGATTTGTTGTAATTGGTATGACCAACTCTAGGCAAAGGGGAACCGATCCTAGTAAGAGGTGCAACCGATCACAAAAGAGGAATCGATCCTTGTAAGAGGTGCAACAAGTTTTTAGTTATTGGGAACCGATCCCATGAACATGTGCAACACGTTTTTAGTTATTGGGAACCGATCCTATGGACATGTGCAACAAATACAAGTTAGATACCATATATATATGGGAACCGATCCTAGTACCTTGTCAACCGAATTTTGGAAAGCTAATGTGACTAGTTCCAGTACCTACATGGAGGTAGAACCGAAACTTGTTTTGGTAGAACCGTGAAACCCATGATTGGTGATTGAGTTTTCTTGATCAATCACATAGTTCTTGGAATTCAGATGAACCAATTCTAAACTTGTTTGGAATTGTGGCAGATTGATTCCAAGATAGTAAATATGAAAGATGATTTACTAAGTTAAGATGTCGACATACTTTGAACATGTGCAATAACTCTTATCTTTAATTGTTCAAAGATATTCCTTAATAGCTAAAGGAGAATCCCGGATCGAAATAAATTAAGAATCTTTTAATTAAGGTTGTTAGTTTTGCATATCTTTAGAAAATAAAATTAGTAATGTGCATTTACTAGTTGGAGATTTTCTAAGAGATTTTCGGTCATTATTTGGACAAAGCATTTCCAGGAATTATGGAAACCGAATTTGGAAATATATTGCATATCTCGAGAATATTTTCGGTTTTGGAAATTCCTTTGTGTCCAAACTTCCTTGGTCTATAAATATCAAATTTTGCATTTCGAGCAAACTAATCCTCAGAGCCAGCAAAACTACCTAGTTGTAATGTTACTGGTGGAGCCGCCTATTCGGAGAGGAAAGTAACCTAATTAGGCGAAATCTCTTACGGCCGCTCGGTTTAAAGACTTCTTTGGGATTACGAATCTCTATTAGTACCGTTGGTGGGAAACTAGATAATTGCGGTTTATTATTAGTTTTCGATTGATTTGATTGACTAATGGTTGTTGAACTTTGATTGCACCTTGTTTGTTTATGCTTGAGAATCTTCTCTTCTGATATAAGATTCACTCAAACTAGATCGAAGTTTCGACGGGGATCTTTAGACTGTTTGTAGATCTAGAGACGTCTTGTGATAATCCATTGTTAATAGACTCCGTTATGTGTGTGATTGATCACAAGAGATTCAAGTTTATTGTGTGCAGGTATTTATTGAAGATCTAAGAAGATTTGAAGACGAAGAAGATTTATGATTTGGGTTCATAATCTTTGGTGTGCACAATACTTGTTTCGGTTAAAGAGGATCCAACTATAATCTGTTTATCCTTGTGGTCGATTGGATTGATTAGTTGAGTAGATCGACATCAATAAAATTCTTTGTGATTAAAAGTATTGATTGCAAAATCTTGACAATTACTTTGGTAGTTGTTATTAGATAGATCTAAAGACCTGACAAAAGAGTTTATTGGGATAAATGGAAGAGCCTTTTGTCGAACTCATATCACTTGGTTGAAAAGAGTTGTTACCAAACAGATTTGTTGTTCCTTTACTGTTTGGAATACGAACCAAAGGAATTGTTCCAAGTGTGTGACTTATTAACAAGTTGGAGGCGCAGGGATATAGACGGAACTAGGTGAACTATAGGTTTAGTTGCTTGGTCTCAACTATACGAAATTGGTTTGATTTTGTATAGCGGCTTAATCCTGAGAGTATTCAATTCTGGACAAGGTCCCAGGATTTTTCTGCATTTTTGGTTTCCTCATTAACAAAATCTTGATGTGTCTTTTACTTTTCTATTTCCGCAATTATAATTGTTTTTATTATAATTAGAAGTAAAATACACAAATGTTAATTCCTATTTACTTGATAGTAATCCTATTGTGTTTGGTTAAGTCCGAACCATTCATCAAGTAAACATACTTCGTTGTTGTATTGTCTCGATCTTGTATCCATAGTCAATCACACAAGTTATCTTGTTGTCGTATTGTCTCGATCTCGTATCCATAGAAGATCACACGAAGTGTGAACCGTTTAGTTGTATTGTCTCGACTCAGTCCATAGACAATCGCTTTCGGAGAAAGGACTTATAGCTGGAAAAGTTTTAGATTGAGGTATATTTGGGTACCCTCGTCTTTTCAATTATGGTTTATACCTTTAGAAAAAATTATTATCATAAGCAAAAGGAAAGTTAGATAGCTTTGGACACATCATCACCCCCAACACCTATTATAGAAGATAAGAGGAAGACCATCCATACTTGGATATTTGAGAGACCACATCTTCTTAATGATATTTCATATTTCTTCAGTAGTAAAGGGAACATTGTCCTTTGTGCGAAAGCCAGAATATCCTAGAATAAAGCTTCATTCAAAGCTTCTGTTGCTTAGTAAAGGGAATAGTGTCCTTTGTGCGACAGCCAGAAAGAGTATTGCGCAATCATTGTGCAACATACAGAATAAGTATTGCGCAATTATTATGCAACAGCCAGAACGAGCATTGCGCAGTCATTGTGCAACAACCAGAATGAGTATAGCGCAATCATTGTGCAACAGCCACAACGAGTGATGCGCGATCACTGCGCATCACCCTAAACCTATCGATTCTTGTTTCTTTATTTCCAGAATTTGTGGACAACTTTATTTTGCTTATTAATTTTCTTTAGAAGAATTTCTTCTTCAACTATGGTATCTCTCAAGTGAGCCTTCACTTTAACTTGTTAAAGTTTTTTCTTTATAACTTACACCTGAGTGGTGACATTGCCAAAATGTTGTTTCCCTCAATTCTTGAGTTTTCCAATTACATCTCTTAACTTCTGCAAGGTATCGCCATCAGTATCATTCTATATTCTTTGAATTTCATTTTTGAAATTGGACTGATCCATCCAGATACACTCCAACGTAGCATTCACTTTATTTATTAATATTTTTATTTGTTTGAGATAGATGTGGGCATGGTGAATCCTAATTCTGGGAATATGTAACTGCGGATGTAGAAAAATGGGAAAGACTTAGGTAGGTAATACCGTTGATATTAATTTCGAGGGAGGGAGGATGATTACGAACAATCCTTGCCTGAACCAAGAAAATAATCATTTAAGGGTCGTTTCAGTCGCGTTTGTATATGTAAGGTTGGTCGAGGGAGGTAAGCCGAAAGAGATGAGATCAGACTTCTTAGTTGTAGAGACTTGCAGACGAAGAGGCTCTGATAGAGATTCTGTAAAATTTTATTGTGCGTGCATGTTATGTTCAAAATGACTGAGAGTTTGTCTGTTTATAGCTCTGCAAAACCCTAATTTATAGTCGGTGAGATAAGGCTGAGGAGTAAGAATAATCACCTCCTTAATCTCAAAAATAATGAATGATGGATCAAGGATTGAGTCTTTCTCAGCACTTAATCCCTTGTGATCGATCATTCCTTTTTCTGTGTGGTTAGATGCAACTCACATGTGTCGTAGATAGACCTCCAGACCAAAACCCTAAGTTTATCCCCACACTTGTGACATAATCATCCTTTATGTGTGAGGTATTGTATGACTTGTTAGTATTCTCTGTAGTTGTCGCAACTTTGGATGAAGGATTGCACATGTTTGTATGTGGAAGCCACTCAGAGTCATGCTCTGGGAAGTTTTAGTGGTGTATGTCAAGAGAAGAGCACAAGCATGACTAAGGTCGAGTGTGACCTAGTTATGGATGTATTCTTTTGACTAAAAGATTATGCGTTGGCTCTATGAAGAGGCTTAGGTCAAGGTCGATCGTGAAGAGGCATTATGACTTGATGATAGTAAAATGTTAACCTAAAAAGACCGTTTGTTGATAAATGACCAGGGGTATGGTCATTTCTATAAAGTAAAAGACATATATATAATGTTACTTTTCCACTCGTAGGAGAAAGTCTAGCCCTTGTCCAACCGTAATAGCAAGGTGAGACTTATAGTCTAATCATATGAGCTATGAGAGCGGAGGCATGGGCGTGAGTCTATGACGAGACAAGCACCATTATTCGTTTATATGAAGACGAAGCATCACCGGGGCTGAAGAGGTGATATGGAAGAGAAGATCCGCTATGGATAGAGGCGCAACACTCTGAGACCAGGGTGACAATTCAGAGTACTAAAACTACCCAAAAATCAGGCGACGTTTCAGAACACTAAACTTCTAACATGCTTACATTATTCCAAACTTGGAATTTCATATAATTAGATACGTTATTTCTCTTAAACCCTAAGCAATCTTAGCTTAAATTCAAAGCAAAGCTTTGGTAATCTGGACTCTATGCATATACAATTCTCAATCCCTCCCTGGCACCCTATTGTCATAGTTGTTAAGCTAGAGTCATCCTCTAAAACTTAGGTTTTCTCTGATAGTACCGTATTCGGTTACCACTTTAAAGACTACACCTAAGGATTCGTGAAACCCAATCAGACTATCTTTTACCTGATAGCTCTTGAATTTGGATCTTGTTCTACCGATTATTGTAGTTTTCGAATTATAGATTAGGAACAAGATAGATATAAATCACAAATTTATCTTCATCTCAAACTTTGCGATTCCACATGATAGATATCTAAACTCTTCTTTTTATTTGTTTGGATTGTTCTTATGAGGTGGTAGTGGTCTAAGCTTCTCTTTGATAAGAGTGTAAGTATTTTGGATCCTTGAGGTTTGTTAGACTTGTTCTACTGCAATCATATATCCAAACTTTGACTGAAATATATCTGAAAGGAAATCAATAGGCTTTCTGTTAGAGGCAGACAAGTATCAAAAGTCTTCATTTAAGTTGAAGCAACTCTTAGGCTGTACCCGAACATCGGCTAAGGGAGTGCGTAGAATCATGGTAGATTTAGATGTACACGAGCACGACTGCAGCTGAGTTCCTTAGAGGGTGAATTATATTTCAACTGCATTCCAGTATGAAGCCTGATAGTATGGTAGTGTCTGTAATAGTTTAATACAGTGTAGTGTTCAAACTGGATTAAGTCCCGGGGTTTTTCTGCATCAGCGGTTTTCTCGTTAACAAAATTCTGGTGTCTTGTATTATTTTCTTCCCCATTACATTTTTTATCTTTATAATAGGAATATCACAAGTAGTACGTAATCAACCTAAATAGTCCCCGAGCCCTTATTGGTTGAGATCTCACAAGACTTGTTCTTGTTTAATATATACCTTGGAATATATATTACAAATCTCGTATTTGTTGGATTTTGGATCTTGTGTTCAGGTACATACTAGGTTGATTTTTGATGCTGATTTTTGAGATTGTCAAAGAACTATTTTATACAATCAGGCACATAGACCATTGGTCTATACGTATTAATTGTGCAAGAGAGAGACAAAAAATTTATATATAATTCTATACATGGGTCTTTAATGTTTATCTATTTGGTAAATGTATTAGATTTTTTCCATGCAAGTCCGAACAAAAACTTTGGTGGTGTACTTGGTACCCTCTCCTTTTCTATTAGCATACCATTATTTCCAAGAGACCATTTTCTTGTGTCAGGATGGCCATCAAGTATAGGAGGAGTAACATCAATACACAAGAGAAGTAATGCAAACAAATCGACTTCAGAGTTGAGTTATCTCCTTCTAAAATCAAAACACTAGTTTTTATCTGAAATGTGAGAAGCTACAAAAGTGTATTTATCTTTGCTAGTGTGAGTAACTCAGGAAAGCTACATTTAAAGACTCTCATCCAGACCATTTATCAAATCAGAAAGTACCTTTTTACCAGAGTGTATTGTAACGATAGAAGGGTATTGATGATGTTACTCACTTCAACAATTGATTTCCAAGAAGAGATACCACTTGTTGAACTTACTTTACAAGGAAACCAATTAGAAGCAGTTGAACTATACTTTTCAACTATAATTTTATAACAGAGAAGGTTTTTCAACCCCAGACTTCCAACCCAACTTAGCAAGTAAAACAATGCTCATCTCTTTTAATTTTATAAACCCTAAACCACCTCGGCACTTTCAGTGAGAAGCTTTACCCCTAATTTAATTCCCATAAAAAATTTCTCATTTTCTTCTCTAGTTGAAAAATGATAGAAAAAGGAGTTCTAAAAAGTGAAAAGTAATGCATATGAAGTGAAGGATAAAAATACATTTAAGCATAGTGAGCTTACCATCTATCGAGAAAGGACATTTACTTTGTTGGGAGAGCTTATTGTTAAATTTCTCAATAATAGAATCTCATAAAGACATAGCATTAGCCTGTGTGTGACTTAACATTTACTCTGTTGCATGCTAATATCACCTGCATGCTAAGGTGATACAAATATGTGATCCACCAGTCCCGCTTTTCGATATTTAAATGTCTTAGTCCAGCTCTGCTTCGTCATCCTGACGTAAGCACTCAATTTCTCTTCATGTTCTCTGAAACTTACCTTTTGAGAATTCATCCTACTAGCATTCATCAATTAATCCTCCTTCTTGTGATTATCATCAGTAATTACATCATCTACAAAGTCAATTCCCTATTCAGAACTACCTTTGATCAAAAGTTTTTATAAAACAATAATTATTTCAACAAAAGCAATTACAAGAACACATTTAAAAATTTCCAAATCAAAAGTAAACAGTTCATCAATTGCTACTCAAAAAGTTTCCAAGCTAGCATTCATCATTACAACCAAATTCTACTCTCAAGCACTTACTTTACTAGCATTTCTAAACAAACCTGCACCTGTACTGTGCTAAACAAACACCATTTCCAACACCAAAAAACTAGAACTGAATCAAACATTTCTACTAATCAAGATAACTTTCTGAACATCATCACCTGTATGCATCAACATCACCAAACTAAAAGGAAAGTCGGCTGGAAGATCGAAAAGAACATCAGAATCTACACCAACATCTGCAACAAAATCAAAAGAGGAGGAGCAAAAAAAAAGCATCGAAAAAGTTGTTTTCTTAAAAGCATGTTGATCGTTTTCAAGATTTATTCTAAACCTGAAAATCTAACCTTTTCCGACACTTGCGAAGAGACTACTAAAAGTCATCTTCATCAGTGCTCCATCCTTCCTCTTCATATCTCTCACTATCATCACTGTCAGATGTCCAGGTGAAGTATTACTTGAATATGTAGATTCCTCACTGTCAGCATCTTCTCCAATCCCATCCTCTTCAGTCTCGTCCTCTATCATCTCTTCATCTTCATATTTTGGCTCACCCTCCTGCATGGTCCTTGCGAAAATATTCGGATTGGCACGTTCATAATCAAACCGGTTCCTCAGCTTCATATAATGGTATTTCTCCATTCTCCTCTTATCCTCTGCATCATCTGAATCAAATTCACCGGTATCAACCTCCTCCAAGTCATACTCAAAACCTTCATCAGAAGCATCAGAATCACTTTCAGTCGCACTTCCATATCTTTTACATTTGGAATGCTTCTCAGCCCACTCCTCATCCTTTCTATCTCTTCTTGCAAAATATTTTGGCTTCCATACAGCATACAAATTTTTGAACCTCTCTTTTTCTCTCTGACGAATCCTCTCTTTCTCTTCTCTCTGACGGATCAATTCATGTGCACGCCGATCAATTTCTGCTCGAATGTCAGCCCTCAAATTCTGAAGTTATGCAGTGCTCAAGGAAAAAGCAAAAGCTTTGGCTTGTTCATACTCTGATGATGATGGTGGTACAACCGGAAGTTTCTCCTCATCGGCGCCTGGAAGATTCTGATCATTTTGACCAGCCATTATCTAAACGTATTTTCTCTCTTTTAAATCTTTCCCTTTCTGAGCAAAAACTCAAAGAAAATTACTTTGGATATGATAATCTCTTGGATAAACATCCTTTAAAGACCCAATTGTACCTATTAATTCCCATTTATGGCGCTTGGTTAAGCATCATTTAACTTTGTTAACCACGGCCATTCAAAACCATGCGTATTATTTTCACCCTCATGATCATAATTACCCTATACAAACCTATTTTCAACACCTAAAAATCACTATAACCATTACTCCTATTGGAACTGCTATTAAGGGAGGTATGGGTAGGTCATCTAACTTTGATAATAAATTTTGGGGTCTAATTAAAATCTTGTATTTTATACAGATTAGAAGAATGCACCACATGTTGAGAGGAACCATTGAGGCTTGGGGTAGGTCTGCCAGATGGGTTAATTATAATACCAAGCTAGCCATCAAACCGTACCCTAGTGCCAAGAGTCCCACTTTCAATCGTAACCATAAACAACCACATATCACCCCCCATCATTCTAACCCTTTCAACCCCCACCACTCATCCCTTAATGTTAATACCATCATTACTCTTGGCAGTTTCTATTTTCATTCCTATGTCTATCTAAATAAAGACAAACCCATTTATGATTCATCTACTCTCAATCTCATCATGCTTACTCTCCACTTTTACGTACAACAGAAAAGATCTCGATGGATCATTGGATTTTCTTTGGTTTTGTTTTTTTATCATCCATCTCACGTGAATTCTAAGCCTCCATATCTGTAGCTACATAAAAAACATGGGAAGGATAGGGACAACTCAGATGTTAAGCTTAAAAAAGTAAGGGTACAACAACCTCACCCAATATTTCGCTTAGCAATCTGTATGGACTAACTCCAATATACATTTAAGAGAACCAACTAGACTGTCAGACTCAATCTTAATGAAAAGTATATCAAAGAGTTATATCTCAATTTCTCGACTCAATACTTACTCAAGCAAATAACATTCTGCGAGTCTAATTGAATACAAGATAAATTAACTTGAATGGTACCAAAGATCAATGTTCAATGATCAATCAATTTCAATCAACAACCAAAGGCTAGATTTACAAATTGATCGATTCAACGCACAACCTGTGATATTTCAATTATATAAAAAAAACATAATGCGGAAAACAAATAACACAGACATTTAAGTTTTGTTAACGAGGAAACCGCAAATGCGAGAAAAACCCGGGACCTAGTCCAGATTGAACACACATTGTATTTAGCCGCTACATACACTAGCCTACTACAAACTAACTTCGGTATGGACTATAGTTGAATCCCAATCAATCTCACACTAATCCAAGGTACAGTTGCGCTCCTTACGTCTCTGATCCCAGCAGGATACTACGCACTTGATTCCCTTAGCTGATCTCACCCACAACTAAGAGTTGCTACGACCCAAAGTCGAAGACTTTAATAAACAAACTGTATCACTCAGAAAAGTCTACAAGAATAGATAAATATGTCTCCCACAGAAATACCTACAAGTTTTGTTCCGTCTTTTGATAAATCAAGGTGAACAGGAGCCAATCGATATACCAGACTTATATTCCCGAAGAATAACCTAGAAATATCAATCACCTCACAATAATCTTAATCGACTAGCGAAACAAGATATTATGGAATCACAAACGATGAGACGAAGATGTTTGTGACTACTTTTCTATCTTTCCTATCGGAGAAATTAATCTCGAGCCAATGTTATAATTATACTCAATACGATAAAAACAGCAAGATCATCTCACGCAACTACAAAGAAAATAGTTGGAGTCGGCTTCACAATCCCAATGAAGTCTTCAAGTCGTTAACCTACGGGTCTCGATAGAAACCTAAGGTTAAAGGAGAATCGACTATAGCTTATACAACTAGTATCACACAGGAGGTGTGGGGATTAGGTTTCCCAGTTGCTAGAGTTCTCCTTTATATAGTCTCCAAATCAGGGTTTGCAATCTAAGTTACCTTGATAACAAAGCATTCAATATTCACTGTTAGATGAAAACCTGATTAGGTTCAAGCTAATATCTTTCAACCATTAGATCGAACTTAGCTTGTTATACACAAATGAAATGCATGTTCATTTAGGTTTGTGTAACCGTACCTAAACATGTACACCTAGTTGGTTCAACAGTAGTTAACCAAATGGTTAGCCATATGAGCACTTTCATATCAACCTTATTCATATTCACCATAACGAGTTCAAATAACTCAAAAGAACTAGTTAGAGAGTTGTTCAATTGCTTAGATCTCATAGAAGTATATAAGACACAATCGAAGCAAAAACTATTTTGATTCACTTGAATCGATTCATGAACATTATATCCACGGTTTGCAAATATGCATTCCTTAGTTTATGTATATCTTAGTTCACGAATAAACCGTTTTTAGAAAATAACCCACTCAAGTATGCATACTGGTACGCATACTTAAGTACCCGGTTTGAGTTTGTTTTCAGTTCACAAACTCCAGCAGAAATTCACGGGACGTGAACTTCGGGTAGTACGCGGACTTAGCTTCCGTACTTCTTTAACCAGTAAAGTATGCATACTTTAGTTCAAGGATTTTGGACTTACACAAGTATGAGTTCACATATAATGTTTATATCCATTCAAGGTTATATATTCTAAACTCTCATTTCAATCATTGAAACATTCTTAGAGGATGTTATATAGTTGTTATTCACAAACTATTTTTCATCAAAGCAATTTTCAAGATATTGAAATTACCAACATGACTTTCTCCACTTGTAAAGATGAACTTGGCCAAAGCAAAAGCTTACCAACACATATTTCGAGAAATAGATAAGCGAGATAAACTCGGCTCGAAATAGCAAATGTGTATAATCGAAGTCTATATATCTATACGACTTTTGTCTCAAGATAGGAGATAGAGTATATAGACTTTTGAGTGATAGATAAGTTCAAGTCTCCACATACCTTTTAGTCGATTAAGTTTCACCAGTTCCTTGAGTAGTTCTTCGTCTTTGCATGATGAACGCCGTGGAGTCTAGAGCTCAACTACACTTTCTATCCTAGTCCGAGACTTAGCTATAAGTAGACTAGAAATCAAGACTTATAGTTTTGGCAACTAAACTTGACAAACAAGCTTAAGATAGCAACGCTTGCGAGTTCGACCGAGCAGTGCTCTAACAAAGCTCTACCTCAAAAAAGCAACAACATCACAACAACAAATACCTTACACTAATTTCCACCGAATACTTGTTAAACCTTATTCAACAAACTTTGCTTTCCTTCTTTGAGGATCAAAACCAAATTAAAAGTAAAATATATTGTCAGCTCTTCTTCTTTGTAGTCCGTAATCACTACCAAAAGTTAGTACTAAGAAGATTCTTTTCTATCTACCTCCATATTATATTCTTTACCTGTGATTCTCAACACAATCTATACCTCTTCATACATATCCAGTCCATATATCAAATGGATATCCCTATTTTTCCAAAAACCTCTCAAACGATTAGTCAAGAAGTTCAAAACCTTTTGCTCTAATGGCTGAGAAATTAACCTTACCGTCTACACTTTTTGGACCAGTTTTCATAGACAAAACTGTCATCTTAGCAGAGTCTGATAATAACTGGAAGTGGTGTATGGTAGGATATATATGATGTGAAACCCTTATTCATACTTCTTCTATTCACAATTACATCTGTAATCAATGGCCTCTTGCTCAATCTCCCACCGTCACTACCTTCAGTGGATTACACAACAAAGTTCTTATTCGGTTTCTAGGCGAAGATGATTTTAATAGAATTAATTCTCAGAGGCATTGGTTTGTATGTGGGTATCTAATGGTGCTAAAAGTTATTCCAACAGAAGGTTGGCCAGCTAATTATCAACTCTCATTCACAGAGGAACTATTATGGTTCATCCTATGTAATATTCCAAAAGAATGTACTGAGTTCGAAGACCTTTAGAAACTTACTTTCAAGATGGGAGAAATCGTTGAAGCTAAAGATCCTTATGGAAATCATCCTCTTAAGAAGAATGTAAAGGTCGTGTAATTCCATTGAAAGCATTACCAGTGGGAATCCCTTTGTTCACTATGGAAGAACTCAACCATTTCTTATAGAATGCAAGTACATCAAAGTTCCAAGATATTTTTTCTCTTCATGTCGTGTTCTTGATCATAAAGATATGAACTGTCCTGCTTGGAAGTTAAAACAGAAAGCTATCAAAGAAGCCTCCTCCTCTAATGCCAAATATACTCTCCCTGTTATCTCAAGACTCATGATGCCAATTCCACCAGTTAGCAATCAACCTGGTCCTACTTCAAATGCAGTTATTGATACCATTATGCAACAAAACGAAATTGTGCGGATACTCGGATCAGTCTACCACTTCTTCTATATGCAACAAAGGAAAAACAAAAGAAAATGTTCAGCATATTGAGAATACTACTCAAAAGGGTTTATCAAATATGTTTCAGATGGGACCCTTTGTCAACAGATCAACAAATTTGAAGATCTTTGATGTTGGTCTGATTCAACAAAACTCGACTCAGCAGAACAATGGGTTACCGGTTATTTTCAAACAAGTCACAACTCAGAATTTTACTGTTGAATAATCTATCCCTAACTCTGATTCAATTATGAATGGTCCAATTCGAACTTCTAACTCTTCACGAAGGTTCAAAACTACTGATATACCAAGTCAAACACCAATTGTTACTAGAGGTACTCTTATTGCTGCAGAACAAGATGCTCTATCAAACCTCAAAAGGAATATTAACCCTAGAACTGATCCGAAAAAACGTACCAGAGCTAATTCTTCTACTTTAGCTAGCATTGTCGTTATCCCATAAGAACAGGAGACCACTGAACCTGATTATGTTCAACTGTGCCCCCTATCACCAAATTGGAGGACTTACCTGCTATTAATCTCTCTAATTGTTCTCTCAACACCCAACCTTTGATTGATTCCTATGGAAACTGTAATGTACCTGCTGATACTTCCCCAAGCAACAATGGTGTCCGCAATAATTATCTTCATAATGCTGCTACTTAATTCTAATCTCAATTCGTCCCAAGATACTTCTCAAAGTGGTGATACTACCTGTGCTACTCTTGGTGGTGGGTTTGACTCCACCACTCAGGTAAACTCAATTCCTTTACCCCATTTAATTGATCCTATCAATTTTGCTACTCCTAGAAATCAATTTCCTGTCAGTAATGTCAATTTGCTAGCTTGGAACATTAGAGGTTTGGGAAAAAAACTGCCAATACGGAACTTAGTTTGCTATGTAGAAATGTCAATCCTGATATCATTTTTCTATCTGAAACCAAAATGAACAAATATTTGGCGGCTAGAAAGTTAAAAAAACATGGCCTTTCCTTGCACATTTAATGCTTCTAGTATTGGTAGGAGTGGTGGTCTAATCCTGGCTTGGAAGAAGGAAATTCAACTCAACATTATATCATCCAACATGAGGGGTATCTATGTCACATCTACTGGCATTATTCATTCTAAAACTTGTCACATCCATTTTATGTATGGTGAACCTAACAGTAGCTTGAGACATGCTTTTTGGGAACAACAATGGCAACAGTCTAATGCTCCCTTAGATGAGCTAGTTTTCTTTATAGGTGATTTTAATGCCCTTTTAGCAATTGAAGATAAAAATGGTGGATTAGAGGTTGATGATTCTGATTTCTAAAACCTTGGAAATTTTTGTTATGTTTTCAATTTGCATGATCCTGGTTTCTATGGTCCTAGATTTACTTGGTCCAATATGCAGCAGGGTCCTGATTTAATTCTTGAAAGATTAGATAGATGCCTTATAAACCAATCTGCTGAGGATTTATGCCCTAAACTTTGTGTTAACAATCTACCCAGAGACTCTTATGATCACTTCCCCATGCATATTGGTTTCAATTATGAGGATGTTTGTATGCCTAGGACTTTCCACTTTATGGCAATGTGGATTGAAGATCCTACCTGTAGGATATCATTGCCAACTCTTGGTCTGTTAATGTGGTAGGTTCTCCTGCCTATAAATTGAAAACTAAGCTTTTAAACACCAAAAAAGGTCTTAGGGACTGGAACAAAACTTCTTTTGGTAATATTCAAACTAATATATCTACCATTAGGAAAGATTTGGCGGAGGTCCAGATTTCTAATCCAACTGATACTAGTTTTACCTCCAGACTCAAGGCTAGACTGGAATATGTCTACAATCTAGAGGAACTATATTGGAAGGACAAGTCTAGGGAGGTTTGGCTCATGGAATGTGACAGAAATTCACTCTATTTTTATAGAGTCACCCTCTTTAGGAGAAAAAAAAATGCTATTAGCTAGATAAAGGATTCCTCAAATACTATTCTAACTGATAGAGATAGTATTGGAACTTCCTTTATAAATTACCTCAAAAATATGTATTCCTCCCATCCTCAACAATTTCAAGATAAAATCCTTGTTGATCTCCCCATTAAGTTTTCAACTGAAGATAATTCTCTTCTAAATTTTCCTCTTACTGCTGAGGAAATCAAGAATGTTGTTTTTCAAATGGGGGGAAAAAGGCTCCCAGTGCCCCGATGGTTTTCTGTGTCTGTTTTATCAAAAAAATTGGGATATAGTAGGTGAGGCTGTCATTAACATGACTCAAACCTGCTTTAGGACAGGGCATATTGCTAAAGTTTTCAATCATAATAATATTGCTCTCATTCCTAAAGTTCCTCGTGCTGAGCTTGTATCCCAGTATAAACCAATAAGGATTTGCAATTTCATATACAAAATTCTTTCAAAAACCCTTGATAATAGACTTAAACCATTCATGAACAACATAATTTCCCAAAATCAAAGTGCATTCATTCCTAAGAGGAGTATTTCTGATAATATTCTGCTAGCTAATGAGGCTATATTTGCTGCCAATCATTATGACAAAATTGAAGGCATAGCCGCCATTAAACTTGATATGTCCAAAGCTTATGATAAGATAGAAAGGTCTTTTCTTGAGAGTGTCTTGACTAGAATGGTTCTTTCAAACCACTTGATCAAACTCTTTAACCAGTGTGTTTATACCATTTCCTACTCTGTCCTTCTCAATGGTGGCCCAATAAGTTTTTTTCAACCTGAAAGAGGCATTAGACATGGGGACCCACTATCCCCCTATCTTTATATCATCCGCTCTCGAAGCTCTATCTTCTTACATTGACGAGTCTTCAAAAGAAAGGAATTTTAGAAGGCATCAAAGTTTGTAAAGATGCTCTTAAATGACACATTTGTTGTTCTTGATGACTCTCTTTTGTTTTCTAAATCTACTTGTTCAAAACTTTCAAGTTATTAAAGATTATCTCCAAAATACCGCTTGGCCTCCGGGCAAGAAATAAACTTTGATAAATATGGTATTTTATTTATTAGGAAAATTCCTGAACACATGAAAGCTCTTCTGGATAACATCCTAGAGATTAAGAGCAGAGATTTAGGAGAAAAATATCTTGGCACTCCTACTGTTTTTCAAGCCTCCAAAATCCAAACCCATATTCTCCAAGATGTGGATGACAGAATCTCTATCTGGCTACATAAGCTCCTGTCTCAAGCTACTAGAACTACTTTGATTACAATACCAAAATAAAAATAAAAATAAAAATACTTTGATTAAACATATTGGTCAAGCTATCCCCCTTTTTCAAATGAGAGCTTTCCTTATTCTAAAACATCTTTGTAAACAAATGGATTCCCTTCTTTGTAAATTATGGTGGGGAGAGACTTTAAATCCCAAAGACAGGAAACTGCATCTTTTAGGATGGGACATTCTATGTTCCCCTAAGGATGAAGGTGGTCTAGACTTTAGAAAGGCTAAGTTAAATAACTTTGGCTATCTTTGGCTAGGAATGCCTGGAGAATTCTAGAAACTCCTACTTGCATGCTAGCTAATGTTCTTAAAGCCAAATACTTTCCAGAACTGATTTCTTGAATGCCAAGTGCACCAGTAAGTGCTCTTGGACTTGGAAGTGTTTGCATGTTATAAAAGAACTTATTCAGCCTTTTATCTCATGGATTGTTGGGGATGGTCAGTTCATTGACCCTTGGTGTGACAAATGGATCCCAACCTTGGGTACAACCACACCTAACCCTTTATTCGCACCTGATCCTAGTATCAAAGTCTCTTATTTCATTGATTCTCATACCAGAACTTGGAATTTGTCTAAACTTAACACTCATTTTGATAATGCTTCTGTCAAGAAGATTGTCACCATTCCATTAAGCCAGCTATGCACTCTCGACAGAGGGCTTGGGATCTTTCAAAGAATGGCAAGTTTTCTTCAAAATCTGCCTACATGGGGCTTAGAGGTCTTGGGCCCTCCCCTTGTAAAAATCTTTGGACGCATATTTGGAAAATTAGGGTTCCTTACAGAATCCAAGTCTTTACATGGAAAGTCTGCTAGAAATGATCTTCCTGATAGAACTATTTTGCATACCAGAATGCATATGCATAGTGTTAATTGTGATAGGTGCAATGATCCTCAAGAATCCATAATGCATGCTTTGGTTCTTTGTCATTTTTCCAACCGAGTCTGGTTTCTCTCTGATTTTTGCATCTGTTTATGGGTGAAAACTATCTCTACCGGTTTTGGTAATTTGGGGTGTGTGGATGAGAAATGAGTCTAAACCTTAAACAAATGCACTATACGGGAGTGCTTGTAAATTCGAGAAATCAATCTGTGCAAATCCGGCCTAAACCAAGAAATGGCCGTTCCGGATTTGTTTCGGTCACAAAGTGAAGGAGATGGGGTTGATCTTAGGGAGGGAAGCGAAGAAGATGTTGAGATTGTGATGGTGTTGGCTATGTATGACTTGTATCGAAAAGTCGAACCTGGCTTGCAGGATGTAAGCTATGAGTTCCGGTGTTTGAATACGATGGTATCAACACTTGCCTCGTTGTCCGGACTTGTTCTCGTTGTTTTCGGAAATAGGGAGGAGAACCTATTTATACAAGTCATTTGACCCTTATTCACGTCTCTCGTGGGAAGTGGAGGAAGTGGAGTGATGGAGTAGTGGAGTTGTTTGTTAGTGTTACACGACCAGTCTCGCCCACTTCTCCTATCATCTCTAACCGTCCATGACTTCCTGACACGTTCTTGTGATGGCGCGTTGCATGCTACACGCTGTAAACCGCCAGACCAATACCCAGTATGTATCCCCCAGTTTGTGACATGATTGATGTCTCGAGTGTGTGGATCGTGGGACCCACAGAAAGTAGCATGTAATGCTAGATTAAATAACTAAGTTATTTAGGAAGTCGATACTTGTGAAGTACCGTTTGTATTCTATGTGTATCTTTGCATCATGGTGTGGTAAAGTGACGGTGGTGATCACCATGACGCCTCACCGACCAATTAACTCCCGACTGTGGTTGTATAACCAAGCCGGTGAAGTTGGACGGACGAGATGATCTTTGAGACACTCATCTGCGACCGTTGGTGAAATTAGGGTTTTTAAAGAGGTGCGCAAGCATCACTCTTCGGCTTGGTTGAATCCAAGCTTGGGATACAATTTTGGCAGGGCCGATTGTGCATGTGTGTAGACGACATGACGGTGTAGGTGCCCATACCTCATTGTTTCGTGAAAGTGTGATCCGGGCCACTCAATTTGTCCGGCGAAGTTGAATGGTCGAGATCAATTTGCAACATAAGTATGGTGCCGCAAAAGCCGCGCATCATGCCAACTTCGGGCGCGCGTTTCAAGACGACCAAGCCTGGTCAGTCTTGGCCGATCAGTCTGGCGTGCATACGGTGGGATGGTGTACACGCCTTTGTACTTCATTGTCCCATAGAAACGTGATCTAAGCCACTCAATTTGTCCGGAAAATTTGAGTGGTCGAGATTAGTTTGCAATCGGGAGGTATGACCATGCCTAGTTCGAGCGCGCGAATCGAGGTGTACAACCAAGTTTGGTCTTAATCGATCGGGTGTGGAGATAGGTGGGCTCGCAGTGATGTGTTGATACTTACCGGACCTGCTTAGTCTATTCCCGGACCCTTGATTCGTGCAGGAGAAAATGGACGCTCATGATCGCGACACAAACCCTAATTAGGTTTTGCCGGCCGTGTGTCATACCCAATTTGGAGCGCACGAATCAAGACATCCAACCATAGTTGATCCTGACCGATCAGTCAGGTATGTAGGTGGGCCCACGGTGATTGTGTTGACATGCTCTGGGCCCTTTGAGTCTACATCTAAACCCTTCATCTATGCCTGCGAAGATGGATGGTTGAGACCGTTTTGCGACACATGTAATTTGCCGCAAACCCTAATTTAGGGTTTCTCATCCATACTGTTTTAGATGGACGGTTTGGCAAGCTATGCCACCCTTTTGGGGGGAGGCTGACCATGCGGGGCCCGCGTTGGGCCGGTAGTGAATATCCCAATACCTTCTTGAGGTCATGGATTCAATCTAAGCCATCCAATCATGCTGGTGAAGTTGGATGGTCGTGATCGTTTTTGAGACTGATATGGACAGTCCAGGTTCAAACATGCTCAATCGGGCTAGTACAACACACCGAGAGTTGTAGCCTGTACGGGTTTTTCGTACTTGTTTCATTATTAATGCTTGGAGGTTCGTGTTGCTCTACTGAGAACAACACTCTGTCATGCCGCACGCAATCGTAATGAATACAAGAAATACAAGGCTGGATATTCATTAATTAATAATGTCAGTAAATTCATTGTGGTATATGGGATTGTTGCTACATGCTCCAACCTGGATGAATTTCGTGTATTTAATTCATGAGAATGGGATTGTTGCCACATGCTCCATTCTAGGTGAATTAGTAAAGTGAAGAAGTATTCATCACTTATTAATGGCTTTATCTTTTGCAAGATGTTAGCGCATAATTTTGGCTTTTACAATTTCAGGACCTTAAATGAAAATCCACCATCAACATTAAGTCCCCTGCCTAGCGCATAATGGTTGCGCTATTGTGGGGTAGGCATGAGATGGTGACATACTTATGTGAAGAAGACATGATAAAGAAAATTTACCCTGGGAATTTTGACCGACCGCTATGATTGTCCATGTAAACGCCGTTGTGCAAGCGCGGAATCCTTTGGTGGGACCGGTTTCCTTCCTTGCGTGTTTGAATCAAAAGAGGAATCCAAGCAAAAGAGGAATCCTTGTTCTATTGGGATTCTTCCAAATTTTGTCTATAAAATGACCGACCCCTTTTCTTTTTTCTTCACATTTTCTCTCCTTTTTTTTTTGTTCAGTAGCTCTTGTTCGTGATCTCCACTGCCGCCGCCGTCCGTCCGTAGCAAGGTAAGCGTTTTTTTTTTTTTTTTTTTTTTTTAAGGTAAAACCCTAGTTTGCTAGGTAAACACCTTTTGCAAGATATATACTATGCTTAGTTCTTCCACCAAGATTGATACGCCAACATTTGTTAGGATTGCTTAGTAAAACAAGCCGTGAATCCATGAATATGTTGTGTCTTGCCTCCTTTTTCATTGTTGCATACAAAACCTAGCTTCTTAGGTTGTAGCTTGGAAAGGAACTCGGCTTGAATTTCGTGAACATGATTCCCATGACATAAGAGAACCGTGTTGTGAAAATAAATATGGTCCCGCCATATATGCTCGATTGAACGTGGGTCCCATATCGTGTATGCCTCGATCGAATGTCACCTTTATACCACCTCGTGCCCTTGACCAACACCGGACTTGAAAATTGAGCAATACCGGACTTGTGACTTGATCAATACCGGACTTGAAACTTGAGCAATACCGGACTTGAAACTTGAGCAATACCGGACTTGAAACTTGAGCAATACCGGACTTGGACCCAATCCCGAACTTGTGTATGCCAACGTGAATGTGTGGTCTGTCGTGTGCGACCACACATCCTATGCGTTTTTTATATAAGTACCGATTCCTGTCTTTTATTGTAGAATGAAGAAAAGAACTCCTGTTGAGATGTCTTCTGGAGATAATGCCGGTGCTAAGTCAGGAAGTGTTGATGACTTCAATAATATGCCGAACATTGCTTTGTGAGTTGTTCACCTTGCCTTTTCCAAACATTAGGAAACATCCCTCTCATAAGATAGTCCCGCTCTCCGGTTCGTAAAATATGGAAGCCGATCCGTCTTCTTCTTCGGCACTTGTGATGAGGTTCTGTCTTCGAAGAAATGAATATCCGCCTTCTCCTATTGACTTCAAGATTTGCCATACTCCGTTGGGTTCTTATGAAGGGTGGATGAGATGCATGTTGAATAATAAGGATGTTAAAGCTAATTTGACCAAAGCGCAAATCCTTAACGCAGTCATGGCATCTGCTACTCTTGAAATTAAGAAAGATGCTGCAGGCTTGATTACTTTCATTTTTTAGTGGCGCCCTTCTACTCATACATCCATATTTAGATGGGGAGAGATGACTATTACTATGAAAAGCGTAGCTGCATTGATGAAGCTGCCTGTCGCTGGGAGTTTTTATTACGAGCTTTCTGACACGAAACAACGTGATTATGACGCTATACTCCAAAAGGTGACGAGATTCGACGATCCGACAAGGAGGAGAAAAAGATACAAGATGCTTTTACACTGGTGGGTATCGGAGTGGTCTCTGTGAGACCCAGAATCGGATCAGAGTTGGAAAACGAGCTCAGCGTGATTGCATTCTGTCTTTGTGGCTATCCGAGAGATATATTTTTGACATTTGTTTGAAAGAAAACCATAAGGGGTGTCCTGGTTAAGATTGCTATAAATCTAGCAAAAGGTGAAGTTCTTCCCTTAGGTGCCTTGTTCCTTGGATCGTTGTATTCTCATCTGGACGCCTTAGCAATGGATATGCATGTTTCCAACGGGTACAAGAAGGTGGAGTCGTATGTCCACTTCGCTTTTGTTCAGGCATTCTTGTGGGAACATTTCAAAAGTTATGCTCCTTTTCCTGCAACTTCGCTCAGTAGCTTGTATGGTGGCTCGAGAATACTCCGTTTGCATAGGAGGCGTCCCAGAACCGGTGCGAAACTCGTGGACATCTTTGATAATGTGTCTTCCGTAGATTTTCGTCCATGGGGGCCGATCCACTCTTTCATTGTTCAGCCGAAGACTTTTGCTATTGCTTCTGACGGTCCTGATGCTGTGTTGTGTACCGATGTCAAGACTATGAAATTTGGAGAACTTATTTATCTGCACAGCTGCATTCCGGGATATATCCCGTCTCTATTCAACGAAGCATTTACTGTGACTCCGTACAACATCGACAGGGCTGCTCATCAAATGGGATTTGACCAGGGTGTTCCGTTTATCCGTCCGTCGGAGGCTCCGAAAGAACTTCTCCCGGTTATTTTTAATGCTGACATGTTCTTGGAATTGCAGAGTCTTCCCTTCTGGCCTATTGGGAGAAACCCAGTGGTAACCGATAAGTATAAGGAATTTTGGAGGAAGCAACTGTTGGCTTTCCAGGAATTCTCGGAGGATGTTGTGAAAGATTCCCGTGGTGAGCCATCTTCTGACGTCTTAAAGAAGCATTTCCGGTTGAAGCCACTCCCAGCCAAACGGACCAGAGCAGATGATTACAGTCCCCAAGCAGGAGAGAGATCCAAAAGGCAAGCATGTGATTCGGTGATCCTCAATTCCTCCAATATGCAGGTATTTAAATCTCTTCATGTCGATTCCTTCATTTCTCCAGAGTAAATTCCTCTAAGAGTGATCCTTACTTGAAATCATGAAATTCCGAAAGAGAATGGTTTCACAAGGTTGGCGCGCATTCAGAACGAGAAGTCTGGTAACGTTAGCCTTCATGTTGAGAAGTCTGGCGACACTGATCCTCATGCTGAGAAGTGTAGTAACACTGCTCCTCAGAAGTCTGGTAACACCGATCTTCATGCCGAGAAGTCCTGGGTGAAACCGCTCCTTTTCCAGACAATGACAGAGATGACGCAAGCTCGGTTGGACAAGGTGCCTCCCTAAGTGATCTTTTTGATGGGGCCATAATGGAAATTAGCACCCAGAGTGAAGTAGACATCGGGAGGACTGTAAGAGAGGCAACATCCGTTATTGTTGAGGTGGCTCCCCTTGAAGAACGTTCTGAGCAGGTTCCAATCAATAAAGCTGTCATGGTGACTTCTTCTGAAAGGCCTCCTGCAACCGACAAGGCTCCGGATCGATGAAGTATTGGTAATGCAGCACGGGGCTTTGTTCGATCCTCCCTTCACCTGTCCCTTATCCAGGTCATGTGTTGGTTGGAGGATTCAAAGTGCAGCCACTCATTTCGAAGGGTTGTACACGGCGATATGGGAGAGGCACGCCACATTGCTACCACTACGAAGCTCAAAAGTCGTCTTGCATTGGTCAACCGCGTTCAGAAGCTTTATTTTCTATCCATGGGATGAGCGTCACGACGGGTCGAACAGTTTACGAGGAGATGATTGAAGACCGGAAGTGCCATCGAGATGTGTTTGTGTAGTACGACTTCAATGCTCCTTGGTTCTTCAAAGGGTTCTCCGAGATTCGTGGAGCTCCGTAAATTACAAGATGAAGTCCCTTCGCAGAATGTGTTACTCGCCAGGAAGAAGAGGTTGAAAAGTTGTCTAAGGAGTTGAAGCTGAAGTAGGATGTACTTCAAAGGATGAAAGTCACTCTTGCCCAGAAGGACGAGTTGATGCTGAAGGACTTTCCTTGAAGGATTCGTGCCACCTACTTGTCTTTTCTTTTAGATGCTTTTCTTTTTGAGTGATAGTGAGGATTTCCTTTCATAATTTGACTTCCGGTTTTGAATTAATAGGTAATTGAATAGGTTTATTTTGAGATAGTTTTGTGAATGACTTTTCTGAAAGAGATTATTTTAAATGGAATTTGCATCTTGGTCATGAATGATTGCACATATCATATGAAATTACAAATGTCGTGTAAAAGGGAAGTATGAAGGGAAACAAACATGGCGTTTGATCATTGAGCCTCTTTCTCTATGTGCGGGATGCCAAGTCCCCAGTGAATTCTAAAACTATCTTTCTTGTAAAATTGTTGAATAGAACTTACTTTTTTTTGAAGCCTTACTTGTATCAAACTGAAGTAGACTTTTTAAGGAAATCGTCTGCATCAATCTCTCAGAGAAGGAAAGCTATCCCTCTAAATTAAGTTTCTTCTGAACAATGCGTTTCAAAGCGTTGTATTCACTGGTAGGGTGGTGAAGGAACCGGTGGAAATGACAATACCTCGGGTCCATTACTTCTTGATCAGTGGGTGAACGCCATACATGAGGTAGTTCCAGCTCTCTATTTCGTATCCATGCCTCCAGCAACTCCAAAATCTTTTTCATTGGGAACGGAAAGTGTAGGTACTTCGAATCCAGCCTTTCCTGCGTTTGTGGACATTGTGTTGCCTCTACATGGCTTCGATGTGGAGCACGTTTCGGAGATGAAGTTGGAAGACTTGTGAGTGCCATCATATCCGCGGATCGCTTGCCTGGGTGACGGGGTGTGGAAGGTGTCGTAAGATCACTGCTGAGTGATCGAATTGAACGTTCCCATCCTATGTACTCACGTGTTCCTTGATTGATCTCTCCTTCCTCAAGCATTTCTTCACTTAGTTAAAAGGTCGATGCGGATTGGACAGTCTTCCGGGCTTCGACAAGAGTCTTGAGATATAAATCTTCTAGCAGGGCTCCGTAAGCTGCAGGCTCCCTTTCTTTATCCGGCAGACGTTGTGGTAACCCGGACAAGTCTTTTCCTCTGTGGAGTTGCCTCGAGTCTTCTTTGTCGGCTGGACCATGTTGTTTGTCTCTCCTAAGTCCCCTGTGATTACGCGCTCTTTCTACATATCCACTGGTAAAGGTGTGACTCCTGACTAAGGATCCAGCGTTTCTTGTACTGTCTTAGTAGATGCCTGTCGACCCTTCTTGTAATTGTGTTGTTATATCATTCAAAAGGCGGAATGTCTCCCTCTGTCTTCTAGCTATACCGGCTTGATTTGCCAAGACATCCTCCAACATTCTAGCTACACTTCCCATGATATCTGAACCACCTGTGGTTTCCGGGTGAGGATACATCGCGAGATGAAAACCGAAAAATTGAGAATTCAAGTTTTTGCAACCGAGAGATCAACCTCCCGCTGTGGTCGCCAATTGTTTATGGGTGAAAACTACCTCTGCCGGTTTTGGTAATTTGGGGTGTGTGGATGAGAAATGAGTCTAAACCTTAAATAAATGCACTACACGGGAGTGCTTGTAGATTCGAGAAATCAATATGTGCAAATCCGGCCTAAACCAAGAAATGGCCGTTCCAGACTTGTTTCGGTCACAAAGTGAAGGATATGGGGTTGATCTTAGGGAGGGAAGCGAAGAAGGTGTTTAGATTGTGAAGGTGTTGGCTATGTATGACTTGTATCAGAAAGTCGAACTGGCTTGCGCAGGATGTAAGCTATCGGGCCGGTGTTTGAATACGATGGTATCAACACTTGCCTCTCGTTGTCCTGGACTTGTTCTCGTTGTTTGGAAATAGGGAGGAGAACCTATTTATACAAGTCATTTGAGCCTTATTCACGTCTCTCGTGGGAAGTTGAGGAAGTGGAGTGATGGAGTAGTGGAGTTATGTGTTAGTGTTACACGACCAGTCTCGCCCACTTCTCCTGTTATCTCTAACCGTCCATGACTTCCTGACACGTTCTTGTGATGGCGTGTTGAACGCTGCACGCTGTAAACCGCCAAACCAATACCCAGTATGTATCCCCCAGTTTGTGACATGATTGATGTCTCGAGTGTGTGGATCGTGGGACTCACAAAAAGTAGCATGTAATGCTAGATTAAATAACTAAGTTATTTAGGAAGTCGATACTTGTGAAGTACCGTTAGTATTCTATGCAGTCTTCGCATCATGGTGTGGTAAAGTGATGGATGGTGATCACCATGACGCCTCACTGACCAATTAACTCCTGACCAGGGTTGTATAACCAAGCCGGTGAAGTTGGACGGACGAGATGATCTTTGAGACACTCATCTGCGACCGTCGGTGAAATTAGGATTTTTAAAAAGGTGCGCAAGCATCACTCTTCAGCTTGGTCGAATCCAAGCTTGGGATACAATTTTGGCAGGGCCGATTGTGCATGTGTGTAGACGACATGACGATGTAGGTGCCCATACCCCATTATTTCGTGAAAGTGTGATCTGGGCCACTCAATTTGTCCTAACAAAGTTGAGTGGTCGAGATCAATTTGCCCAAGTCCGGTGCCGCAAAAGCCGCGCATCATGCCAACTTCGGGCGCGCATTTCAAGACGACCAAGCCTGGTCAGTCTTGGCCGATCAGTCTGGCGTGCATACGGTGGGATGGTGTACACGCCTGTACTTCATTGTCCCATAGAAACGTGATCTAAGCCACTCAATTTGTCCGGAAAATTTGAGTGGTCGAGATTAGTTTGCAATCGGGAGGTGCGACCATGCCTAGTTCGAGCGCGCGAATCGAGGTGTACATCCAAGTTTGGTCTTGGCCGATCGGGTGTGGAGATAGGTGGGCTCGCAGTGATCGTGTTGATACTTAGGACTGCTTAGTCTATTCTAGGACCCTTCATTCGTGCGGGGAGAAAATGGACGCCGGTGATCGCGACACAAACCCTAATTAGGTTTTACGAAGCCGTGTGTCATACCCAGTTTGGGGCGCACGAATCAAGACATCCAACCATAGTTGATCCTGACCGATCAGTCAGGTATGTAGGCGCAAACATCGTGGGCCCGCCTACATACCTGACTGATCGGTCAGACCAACTATGGTTGGTCTTCTTGATTCGTGCGCCCCAAATCGGGTATGACACACTACCAAGCAAAACCTAATTAGGTTTGTGTCGCGATCACGAGCGTCCATTTTCCCCAAAGACGAATGAAGGGTCCAGGAATAGACTAAGCAGTCCAAGAAGTATCAACACGATCACCGTGGGCCCACCTATCTCCACACCCGATCGGCCAAGACCAAACTTGGTTGTACACCTTGATTCGCGCGCGCCAAGGTGGCATGCCATGCCCCTTTAGGAATCCTTTGCGGCACAGATTCTGTCGCAAATCAATCTCACCACTCTTCTTTACCAAGTAGAAACTTGAGTGGCCTAGATCGCACCTTCGTGGGATAGTGAAGTATAGACATGGGCACCAAAGATGTCATCTACACACATGCCTGATCGGTCCTCTGTAAAGCACTTCCCATGCTTGGATTCGACCAAGCTGAAAGAAGGAACTTGTGTACCTCTTAAACCCTAATCCGACGATCGCAGATGAGGGTTGCAAGTCATCTCATCCGTCCAACTTCACCGGCTTGGACGGACAGCCTAAGACATGAGTTAGGCTATCAATGAGGCGTCACCACAATCACCGTCCACCACTCTTCCACATGGAGTGATCGGTAAAGTCGGGGCTTGCTCAGTATAGCCTCCAAACGATCACTCGAAGATGGTGGACATGATGTAATTTTAAGACGCTTAAATTCGTGACTTACTCCGTTAAGCCTTAAAAACAGCGATGCTTCATACATGCTGAATATACTCGATGCAGTATCTGCATAGAATGCACACGATACTTCACAAGTATCGACTTCCTAAATAACTTAGTTATTTAGTCTAGAATTACATGCTACTTTCTGTGGGTCCCACGATCCACACACTCGAGACATCAATCATGTCACAAACTGGGGGATACATACTGGGGTATTGGTGCAGCGGTTTACAGCGTGCGGCGTGCAAACGCGCCATCACAAGAACGTGTCGAAGTCATGGACGGTTAGAGATGATGGGAGAAGTGGGCAAGACCGGTCATGTAACACTAACACAACTCCACTACTCCATCACTCCACTTCCTCCACTTCCCACGAGAGACGTGAATAAGGCTCAAATGACTTGTATAAATAGGTTCTCCTCCCTATTTCCAAAAATAGAGAACAAGTCCAGGACAACAAAGGCAAGTGTTGATACCATCGTATTCAAACACCGGAATCGATAGCTTACATCCCGCCAAGCCGTTCGGCTTTTTCGATACAAGTCATACATAGCCAACACCTTCACAATCTCAACACCTTCTTCGCTTCCCTCCCTAAGATCAACCCCATCTCCTTCACTTTGTGACCGAAACAAGTCCGAAACGGCCATTTCTTGGTTTAGGCCGGATTTGCACTGCATTGATTTCTCGAATATACAAGCACTCCCGTGTAGTGCATTTGTTTAAGGTTTAGACTCATTTCTCATCCACACACCCCAAATTACCAAAACCGGCAGAGATAGTTTTCACCCATAAATAATTAATACTCAATTTTTTAAAAACAAGTCTTTCATTGACTGGTTATTATTTTGGTTAACTGACCCTTTGTTTAGAATCCCTGATGAAGCTCAGTGTCTCTTTGCTACTATCTTGTGGTCTCTCTGGACTAGTAGGAATAATTTCATCTTCCAAAACATGAAAGAATCTCATATAGCAGTCTTAGCTAGAGATAGAGCCATGCTTCTAACTAGGAAAATTTGTCTTACTGTTTCTTTTACTACTCTTGTTAACCTATGTGATAAATGGATGCCCCCCTCAGTTGGATGGATAAAGTGTAATACCGATAGTGCCTATGATGACATTTCTGGAGCAAATGGTGCAGGTTATGTGATGAGGGATTTCTCAAGCAAAGACTCTTTTTGTGCTTCCCTGGTTTTTGAAGTAAAGTCTGTCAAGAAGTGGGCTTGAGCTTTTGGGCAGTCCTGAAGAAAGCCTTGGAGCAGCAGTTAACTCATATCATTGTCGAAAGTGATGCGAAGGCTCTCATTGATAAATTTTCAACTGGCCTGTTTGATGGAGACTTGCGTACGGATGCTATTTTTCAAAGACATTCAGTTCTTTTCTTCTAAATTAGTGGCTTGTATTTTTAATTTCCAACAACGTGTTTATAATTCTGTAGCTCATGAGTTAGCTCAATGGGCAAAAACAAACAATGCCTCTATGTACTGGTTTGTGCCTCCTGTTTGGTTATTGCCAACAATTGGGGGGGGGGGGGGTGTCATTAGCCTTTTTGAAGGCTTTTATCTATAAAAAAAAAAAAAATATGTGACCCACCACTTTTAGCAGATACTCATATCATCGCCATCTCATGTTATACATATTGATGCATAGTGGTATACATTAAATACCAAGGGCTAAGCACCACGACACACCTTCTCCGACGGCAAGGCCCGCTTTATCCTGAAGCTTAAACTCCATGCCTCACACCTGCTGCAAGGGAACGACTTGCAGGCAAGCCGTGATCAAGTGGAAGACAAACATACCTGGGACATGAAAGTTGGGACTAGCAGGAGAGATCGCACCTAGCCTCTCCGCCAATTGTATACAAGAACGACGAAACACAAGAGGAGGTATTGGACGCCTACGACACTTCAGCAAGATGCGGAACCAATTCCACCACTAATGAGATCGTTAATACTCCTGGAATGAAGAATCTCCCAGCTCATTCCCACGGGGCTTCGAATTTTCCATGCAACTGGCAATTGCTCCAACTACTCATGAGTGCCAAATGTGTTTGCTCTAGACATACGAGGAGACGCTCGGTCTAATGAAAATCGTCACCCATCACCTACATGTCGGCACCGGATCCAAGCCAATCAGCAATCTCCAGGCAATTTGCACAGCGAAGTAAGAATAAATCAAGAGCTTAAATTCAGTTGCTAATCACAGTTTATCGACTATTCATCATCCGCCGACTCCGGCTAGCTAACGTGGGTCCCAGCCAAGAAGAAAACTGACAGATCTGTCATGGATTTTAGAGACTTGAAAAGTGTCGCCCCAAGGGATTACCGCCTGTAATATCACATGTTAAGACGCCACCAACCTGACACGCATGTTTTCCTTCATGATGGTTACAGCGGGCTGGGCAATCGATATGACGTATTGTTAATGACGTATAAGAGACAAATTTCCTTCCAACCTCTAGCAATTTTTACTATATTGTTATGCCATCTGCTTAAAAGAACGACTACAGCAACGCATCAACGGTTACCCGCAATCTTCCGCTTCCACATGATGTTATGTCAAGTAAGACTATGATGATATCGTGGTCAAGTCAAGGGCTCGAAAGATCACACCAACGTCTCCACAAGTGTTTGAGAGGTGTCGAATACAGTTGGTATTTAATCTCAAATGCGCTTTCGCCTCTTCGTGTAAATTGATTCCAAGTGACTGCAGAGATCAAGGCATCTGGCCTCACAACACTCAAAGTTATTCGATGCTGCCCACGAACCTGAAGGAGCTCCGTGACTATGGCAAGGTGTGAACTATATCTACGCTTTATACCGGTCTAAATTAATCATCGCCTATTCACCCCCTTGTCGTAGGAAAGGAGCTAGCTTCATGACCGCAACCTCCAAAGAGTGAAGCTTTCTTTAAAGATTCAATGAATACCATTAACTTCCAGCCATCATGTCTCTACAAGGGTAAGTCACAGGTTCTACACGCTTCAGCGACACTGCCGCAGCAGGGCCTGGCTTCGGCCAGAAGACTTACGCAGGGAATCGAACGTCCCATATACTATTTCAGCCTAATATTAAGAGATGCGAACTCAGATATCCCAAAGCAGAGAAAGTATGTTTAGCTTTGATCCATTCCATTCAAGTTCGTGCATTACATACTATCCAACAAGGTGATACTGTGGTTCAAATCGATCCCCAAAGTTTTTACTTTCAAAGCCTACTCTCGACTGAAGGACAAAGGGCTTCTCAAATGTCGTAGCCGGGGCACATGTACGTCACCTAGAGCTATCAGTCAAGGCCGCACTTACTAAAGAGTGATTCTGAGATACTGGCTATGACTACACGCAGGATCTTCCTTGAGAATTCCAGACATCTCTGCTTTGAAGAAGAAGTGTGGTTTTGGGGACGGATGGCTCACAATTTCAGCATTACCGAGGAGCTGGCGGTAATAGTATTCCAACTGGGAAGTACTCCCTACACTCCTTCAAGCCGGACTTCGAATGCACCAACAACTTCAACAGAAAGTTAAGCCTTTCATAGGGCCGCTAATAGCCAAACAAGCAGTGAGGCCGCGCTGCCCTGGGAGATAAGAGGTGACTTCCAAGTTACCGTGAATCATAAGGAACAGAGTATACGTATCAAGGAAGTAAATACTCAGTTCCAGATACCACTGTGGCTATAAAGGTTACTAAACTA